>JABASD010001367.1:0-41688 GCA_019776165.1 Pogonognathellus flavescens | reverse complement strand
GGGGGGGGGGGGCTTAAGCCCGGTGGGCCGATACGTAGTTACGCCCTTGAGGGAGACTATAATATTTGTGTGCTAAAGTGCTAACTCTAAGATTTGCACTTTTGTCGAAAAAAATTTCATTGTAGCTGGTTCTAATTTGGTGCAATCTTCGTAGCGAGGGAGGAGAGATATATTTAATGTAATATAATCATATATTAAGGAGAGAGAGTAATGCAACTAACATTTCATTAACATTAGAAAAGGAAAATGTGACTATCTGGAAAATGAACTATGTCGTACAAGTATTTTGGTTAGTGCCTATAGTATAGCACACTTTTATTAGATTACGGATAATGTTATTAAATATTAGAAGATGGCAGAATGGCAGGACCAAACTTTTATTCGTTTAGCCGTGAATGGAACTGGTGTAGCCTTGAAGCACGAAGGGAAAGTATTTTTAGTTGAATATTGAGATGGATGTTGACGTTGACACTAAATAGACAGGACTACCTGGTCGTAAGTGCAAATTCAGTTTTAAAAAGCTACAGAGAGTGGAATGGTATTCCACAAAGCCCTTTTATAGCTTCAAAACTCAAATAAACGTAAATATGAAGACATTTATATAAAATTTTGTATAAATATATAAGAGAAGATTTTCTCCGTCTGTGAAACTGTCAACGTCTACTCATCCTCCATGGAAACTTACAAATCCCAACCTCGCGTCATTCGTAGTCGTCAGTTTTGAAGACAGAGATTTTTATGACGTTTTTCTGGAGCAGAGTTTTTAGTGCTCCCCCGATTTCCTGAGTGTAGTAGAAAATTTAGAGCCAAGTCTGCATAGGAAAGCAACATTGAAGCAAAGTCAGTTCGCTCGTAGCAGTAGAAGAACTAGATTTTTTACGTTTACGTTTACTTCTGCAGTCAACTTTGCTTGGTTTCGTGGGTAATTTCTCAATAGAGCCATCCGCCATCCCATCCGCCTTCTTCGCTTCTCATCTTCAGGCAGAATGCATACGCAGCTCGAGAAACTTTTTCTCAACGATCGATTTCAATTAATTTTAGTCGTATCTGTAATGTGTTCTTCTCCTGCCTTTCCTTTCCAAGATTTATATGTGCGGGCAATTCAGCAGGAAACAATTATTGAGTCCACTTTCAAGTTTAAAGACCCAATGAAACCACACCAGACACTTTCACTGTAATAACTTGTTCATGTTCTGCAGCAATGAAACTATTCCCCATTAAATGAAGTGCAAGGAAAGAGTCGGCAGTTTCTTTAAAACTTGAAAGTTATAATGGTTCTTTCTCCTCGCAACTTATACGCCATCCCCATATCTACAAGACGTCTTCGCAGATGGGAAACTTCCTACTTATAACATAATTTCGCACAAAGCTGCACTTAGAGAATGAAAAGGAACTTACGTCACATAAATGTCTTCTTCTGATTGTATCACAACACACATGCACTTTCCCACTCGCAGCATAATCTGTTTTCCCCAACACTACACCGCTCTCCATATCCACAGCAGGGTCAGTGTTAACGTTGTCAACTGTCAACAACAACATCTCAAATTGCCACAATGCGTTTGTTGTTTTCGGGTTAGTAGTTTCATTCGGCAACACATTCGCTCTTGCTTATGATTTTACGTTCCAATCAATTCCTTCAATCCAAGTGACATTTTTTCAATCAAATATTGTCACTTTTTCTTAACAATCTAACAATATTTATTTTGTCGTCCCAAAGAATATTAAGTAGTGACAGTGACAACTCGAAGTGCCCTAAAGTGACATTGCACCACGGTGGAGGCTGTCACGGCCTTTTCAAGTTATGCAGTAATAATTACTGGAGCTGTAGTACATCGCCTTGACTTGGGTATTGGCAGAGAGTCTGATGGATTGAGACGGAGTACTGACAAATTGACAATGGGAATGAGTTTTATTAAAGCGACTGAAGTTGAGCTTGGGTTGGAGATGGATACAGGGTCTGTTTTCTTTGGCTGGAACTGGAGCGATATCTGATTCAGTGGAAGTCTGCAGTGCTAGTCAAGCTTCGTGTTGGCGACTAGGATGACGATATTTCTTATTGTCTAATAGCAGTCGGCGCTGTCCCGGCAGTGTCTCTGCTTGTATTTATGGTGTGTGCTTAAGTGAGCATACAGTAAAATATGAGGCAAGATGGATAATATATTACTGAACTACAGTCCCCGGCTAAACACCAAACAGTCTTCTTCTTCTACCTCTCAGTCGTTCCCACTGTACAAAGAACGTCTGTTTATAGTCGGCATCTTCACTGCTATGCTTCCCGTTCTCCCATGAAAGTATGTCATAATGTCATGTTTCTGTGTACAAGACTCCAAATAGCAAGTCACTCCTCCTGTAGCCCTTTCCTTCCTGCATCATGCATGACATCGGAGCTACATTCCAAGGCTGAATTTTATCAAAACATTATTTATTACAGATACAACACGTTATTTCCTTACCATTCTTGTCTCAGCCTTTCATCATTAGAAAAGCTCGCCATTTGTGTATAGCAATACCAACATGAATTGCCCAGATCGGTAAACGAGCTGGGCAATTCATAATTACCCAATCCATTGTTGTAAAGAGCCCATTGTCCGTTTAAGGCTTTCTTGGTGCCATCAGTAATTTACCTAGGTATTAGGTATGTAGGATAGAGTTATATAATATGTACTAACGCTTACTTCTGCCTATTAATAAAATATTTCAAGTTGTAAGATAATCAGAATTCTTACTTTTTCATTTCTGCCATCAAATTTTCTGTTCGTGTTTTATAGCGTCATTTTGGGAGAACATTAGGTATTGCGACAGAAGAATGCGGTCTTAGCAGTTATTGCGTTCATAAAATGCAGAGACACTTAATGTATATTCGGATGTAACAGTGGCTCGTTTTGTAGAATGAAAGAAAGATAGGTGCTAGACAAGATTCATTAATGGAAGAAGATGCAAGGGTGCTTAATAGTTTGGACGATGAACAGACGAAAAAGTTTTAGTGACGAGTTATGTCTAATAGAACACTTTCTTCCTTTGTGTATTTTTATTAAACTCTTGGGGCCAACATGTTATGTATGCATAATATAACCTCTGGAAAAGTAATAATTGGGCAAGTTTTGAACGGGTAATTAAAGTGAATCCAGTTTTATTAAATCTCCACTATCTCGCAGTTTTGAATGAAGCCAGCCAGCCGCCATGCGAACCGTATTCATCCTAACTGCGATTCTTGCCAAGTGTAACGAAATTCCATTAGCGCTCTAAAAGTAAATACCTGTTATGCATATACCTGTGTGGGTTGTGCCACTTCCCCAGACTATCACTATCATCCTTTAATATTACATAACAAGATAATTTGACAAAGTTGACTAATTTTGAATTTCACTTGAGTAATTTGACTTTCACGTGAATGACTCCGTGTATTAAACACAGGGACATATGCAAGGCAGAATGACTTTTGTGGCTTAAAACAAACCTTGCAGATTCAGTTAATATGTAGCATGTAGATGTAGGCATGGTGTGTGGCGTATTATATACAGCTGTTTAAATTACACAGGTTGCATTATGATGTGGTTAGGTGAATACGTCAGCATGGTTTGGATGAAAGAGAAACATGGCTGGAGCAAAAGCATTCTGGAGATGTAGTTGTAGATATTACAAACAAGTTTAGGAGCCATGCAAATTAGGCAGGTGGTACAACAGCGAGGTATATTTTGTAGGTGAGATAACTGAGTCTGGTGTGACTGAGTCTGGTGTGACTGAGTCTGGTGTGACTGAGTCTGGTGTAACTGAGTCTGGTGGTGCAAGTACATTCAGCCAACCACTCTCACTCACTTCGCTCTCTTTGAAGCATTCATGTGTCGTGAAGAAGAAAATGAGGGCGTTGTATGTTATATCGCTTTAATTTGTCATTTTCACATTGGCAAGACATGCGATTTGAGGTTGTGAATAAATCATTTGACGTTCTCTTACCTATAGCTCCCTGCAACACACTCTGCCACACTCAAAGCCAGTTTCACCTTTCCTACTGCACTACATAATCTACACTAAGCACCATGAACACTTTCATATCATGTGTGCATATTTCCATGTGGGAACACTAAAGTACCCGGATGTAAAGACTTTTCAAAGCCATTACAAGCCTCACTCTATATGTATAGCGTTTTTGCAGTCACCCAAGATGTACCCAGTGTCGTTAGTAAATCTGCACTGGGGCTTTGTCGTTTTCTTCTTCCCATGTACTACTTTCACTTACATACCTGGCCATGCAACAGCAGGGTACCCCTTTCTCCCGTCACCTGCACCACCGGGGTAAACGATTCCCCTGTGTGTGTGTGGTACTGACGGTAAATTTACTTTGCGTCGTGTATGACATCGCTGCCACCGTGTCTCATATCTCTGGAGTCAAAGTCAGAGATAGATCTAAAGATAAACTACAAATTTCAAATTTTTCATTTGGACAATTCTTGACTGTTGTCTTTTTGTTTCTTGTGCGGAGATATTTAATGTACACATATAGGTCGGTTCTATACTTGTGCAATGTGTTAAGCGTGTTACAGTGGGAAAAATGGGTAAAAAGTGTATAAAGTGGTGTAGGGATAAAGAGAGTGGTGGAAGAAATGATAAAGTTTGTTCACAACCGGTAACTCACCTAGTGTGTACTTTATTCCTAGGTACTACAAGAGATGTTCGGATCTGCTAGGCGTGCCTACGTAATGTGCTCGTACATGTACTTTAGCCGTTACAGCTATATACTCCGATGACTATCTCTTTGCTCTACATATTTATTTATGTTACGTCGAGACACAAAACATGGAAAGCAACTGCAAAGTTATATCTTTATTTATCTACTACGTATACCTAAATAATAAAAGATCTGATAGTCTTTACTGCGCTATGTGCTCAGCACCACTGTTCTATATCCCATTCCGTATAAAGGTCTCCGTAGATAAACGGCAGAGTTATATACTGAGGAGAAACACATAGCGGAGAAAGTATATGGTTGAATTGGGAAAGCAAGCGGATGCTGGGATGGATCTAATCTCAAAACTTATTTCACGGTTCTCGTATTTGTAGATGTTGAATTTACTCGGAGTGGTCGGTCGACTCACAGTGCTAGTACTTGGCAAGATGAAACTTATTTATGTTGTAGTATGTTAACAACGAAACAGTTTCGTCGGCGGAAAACGTTGCGAACGGGAGTTGAGTTGACTACACATGGAGTGGATGGGGAAGATGGAATAATATAGATAGAAAAGAGCCATGTGCGAAAAATCTGCAGATTTCTTATTTGAAAATTCTTATCTTGTATCAACATTGAGAGATGGTTGTTGGATGGTGGTGTGGTGGAGGAGGAAAAGATGCAAAACAAATGCACAAGAACGAGAGAGGAATATTGTGTCGTGTTCCTATACCAAATACCTCCAACCTCGTGCAATTGAAACGCTCTCACTCCCAACGTCTCTCTATGCCTTAGAAAATTGTGGTGCTGCTAATAGAAGCAGCAACTCTCACATGCACCATCCCTTTCTTTCCTTCCAGCTCAATCTGAATCTGAACTTATGAAAAAATCCGTGATCGTGCTGAGGACTGTGCTACCGGCACTGGGGAACGCCAGGCATTGACTCAACTGACGCTCCTGGCTGTCTCTACTAAAAACATTTCTCGTTATATTCTCTTGCCTCATACAATATGAATATTTATATAGCTATAAAAGACACATATAGGCCAACCTCTAAATGATATGCGCCTCAGCACATACATATTCACAGATAGAACTAATATATGTACAAACATTTCCCAGTCGCACGGAAATAGTGAGCTGCAAGAGAAGATACGGGCAAAATAGTGGTGCGATGATAGAAATTGGCGTTGCAGGCGTGTAACCACTCAGCCCAGACACGAAATCATATTTTTCTTATATTATTCCATTCCTCTGTCTTGGTCGCTATAAGTAATCTCATGGCGTCTTCAGAATGTCACCTTTATCATGAAACATCCTCGCATCGTTACTTGAGCTGACGTGACATCAGAAAGTATTGAACTACACACTAAGGGTCTTTTTCTTGCACATCTCTTATTGCAACTTTCTGCTTGTGCTGTAACTCTGTCTCCTCTGTAAACTGTAACTCTACGTCTAGTACTCTGGCTGTGTTCGGAGACAAAAGCATTATTATTTTGCTGCACGGCTTCAGCCGCGTCTCTCCCTTCTGCATTCACCTTTCCCCAACTGCTTATTGCTTTTACTTTTACTTTGGTGCACGTGGGCAGACTGAGTTGATTGGTTAGGGAGCCGAGCTGGTGGTGGTTGAGGAAGATTGTAATAAGGTTTCGTAATATTTGGCTGATATCATGCATTGTGTAGTTGGTTGGTGTGGGGAGGCTGAGTGTGGCGCAATGCAAGTCTTTGGTTGTGACTTGTGGATGAGAAAGATGCAACGTGATGTGTGATGTGAAGGGAGCGAGTTGGGAGAGCAAGTGAAGGTTGAGCAGAGAAAGTTAAGGAAAATACTCGGAGGAAAGTGTCGTGTTTTTCGGAGCACAAACTTTTGCTGTGCATATAAAGAAGCTTAAGATCCACACAATGGGAGTCAGTAAGAGCGTATGAGTTGGTTCTTTCTTCTTATCCGTTCGTGTTTCGATATGGGCTGTCTGTGCCTGGAAAGAGGATATGTGTAGAAGTAGCGTAATAATAGAGAGGGTGGCTGAAGTAAAGTGACTGATATAAAAGCAAGTGCTTCAACTCGAATCGAAATTCGAAAGTGTAGTTGAGAGAAACAGAAACTCGGTCCGTCAGTGTTCTGTTAACGTGCTACTAGCCTCTTTCGACTTGGCGAGGTTGGTTAGTGCAGCCTTCGTCTGCTGCTGCCTTTTCTTTTTCTCCTCTCTTCCTCTCGTCTTACTTAACTAAAGGCAGAATTTGCAATTCAAATCCTCTCTCAGTCCTTATTTCAAATATGTGCGATGCGATATCTTTACGAGCTGAGTGAGGCTAAAGCAAAGCAAACTCATAGAAAGCTGCCATAAAATTCTGAGAAAATGGGGAAAAAATATGGCCCGCCTGCATTGCTTTCTGTTTTCCATCTGTACTGTGTTGTACTGCTCCTACTATTCCAAATCCAAATGCAAAGGCCGTCTCTTGTCAATTCCAGGCGACTTTCTTTCTTTCTGCAGACTCGCCCTGATGTGAAGTTTCATTCGATACATTACATAACATACTTTCCTTCTTCTGCTGCTCTGCCCCGTCTCTTAGTACGAGGACTCTCGATTGTGATGTAATATGCAATGTTCGTTCTCAGCTTCCCTTGCATGTGTTCACTAATACAATGTACACACGACACACAGTTCTGCACAATGTCTATATCCACATTTATGTACTTTGTTGCACACTCCTCCTCCTCACACAAACACACACAAACACACACAAACAACTTGGACGTACGCGGCCTCTGCTTACACTTTGTACTTTTTCACACAATTCCTTTCAGCGCACAGAGCGTCTAGCAGCAAAAGTCGGAGTTATTTATCATAAAAATCAACATTTATCTATAGGTACATGCTGGCTGTTCCGTATACATTATGTATGCTCACTTGTGAATCACTTCATCATTCCACAACTGTGTACACACAGCCGCTCCTACACACAACGCATCCCTTCTTCAGACTGTGACGAATGAAGCTGTCACTGGAAAAACTTCTTATCATACTTACCATACTCTGTGTACACCGACTCACGTTGCATTAAATAAAAATAACAACATTCAGCTAAAGAAAACTTTCACTTTGAGAAAAGTCCTTAGTAAGTCTCCTCTGGATAAATATACCCCGCTCAACTTCTGCATTTCACTTTAATTTCATCATATTTTGTCCTTCTTGAATAACAAATTTTGCCACAGTATATTTTTCTGAAAAACCTGCACACGCAAGCGTCATCCAGGCATTTTCCCAGCGAATTGACTTATTTCGTGGAAAGTCCATTATTGAAATTATTTCGGCTTCGTCTCACTTTCGATTTGAATGGTGGACTAACGAGGAGTGCTCTATGAATGCATTCCTCGACTTCAATTAAGATCGGTACTTAATGAATCTGCAGTGCATTGACGCAAAGAATCGACGAATTGATGAGAACTGTAAAGGTATAAAGAGACTGGTAGACTAAAATATAATTTATAGACGTGAGAGTGGTACGTGTATCTGGAGGAGCAGCTGAGAGAGATACAGGATGATTGGATTGAAAATAATGTGACGAGTGGTTGTTAAGTATTTGTATCGATTTGTGTAGGTCGGTCTGGCCGTATAGCTGTATGTTGGGTGGTGAGGATTCTAAATAGACATGTTTCCTCGGATTCTTCTGCTGTGGACTTTTGATTGAGGAGAGGAATGAAGCTCAGGAGAAAGTCGGACGTTTTCATGATATGATAACAAATGGCTTAGAATGGATCTGATCCTTTGCCTGTCTGAAGGGCTGGTTATTCTCTCCGAAGCAAGCCATTAGCAAAGTAGACAGCTCGTTTCGAACTCATATTTCATCAAGAAATGGTTCTGAAGAGACCATTCTAGACAGACAAAGTGTAACCGTAGGCATTACTCACACAACGTGTGCACACACACCGCCTAGCCCGAGGCAATGAAAACTGAGCCGAAGGAAAGCAACTACTGCACTACTCAACTGACAATGACAACTAACCAGAAGAACAATGTACCAAATATGTGTGTGGGCAAGAAAACCAGCAATCCACCGATTTACCCGGCTACATGTGTACAGACTTACTTGTATTACTCAACACGGAGTTTGCTGGTCGTCTGCTATGGTCTGGTGATCTCATTGAGGCCAACCACATCACCGAATCACCATGCGGACATTCGTTGCCAATGTACACGGGAAGTAGTGCAGTTGTAGAAGAAGCAGTCAGTTTGTAGTTATAGAGAACCCCAGCCAAACCACGACCACCACCACCAGCACTGTTACTGCTAGACCAAGCCGTTGTCGTCGCTACCGATTCCATGTGCCATTACCGGATCCATATCCTTCTTCTCTTTCTCTCCTTCTTGTTCTTGACTGCTCCAGCTTGACTTCCCTTCACTTTCCTCTTTGTAGCCATGTAGCGTCAGTAATTTCTGGTTAAAGGGCTACCGGTTTACTCTAACTTCACTTGTGTGTGGTTCCGTGTATTTATACAGCACGTTTCCTCACCCAACCCAAAGCTTCGATACACGCAAAGTTAAATAGCCACCACTGAACAGATGATGGTTGCTAGACATGGGACATTATCATATAATATTATATTACACACGTTTAGTGAGGTTGCAAACTGCATTACTTGCAGCAATATCAGTTCCATGTATGAAGTAATACAGAGTAAGTAGATTTAGACACGGCACTGCCGTTTCTGACTGGAATATTGTAGTGCCCGCATATAATCAGAATAGGTAGGCACCTGGGCAAGGAAAACTTTGCACATTCTATTTACTACTGCTATTCTCCTTCAACATGTTTAGCTTTAGTTGCAGGCACACATCTCTCATTTCGCCTACTAACTAACTGTAATCAAATCCTGTTGCAGTTCATGTTACGTAACGAAACAGTGGAGCAGTTGAACATTGAACATCGTCGTAACTGTTGAGTTGACTGTCCCCTGTGTTTTATTTCGTGCTGAAACACAACTCGTTGCTTCCGTCCTTGTAATTTCTAATTGCGCTACTGTAATAAATACTCTCTTTCTCCTCTAAGCTTATCTTCTCCCGTTGCTTTCACAATGCAAATGGAACTGTTTGTTTCTTCCTAGAAATGTTTTTACTATTATTACACATAACAAGAGACACGTCTATATTTGACTCATGTAATATCACTGCTACATTAGCACAGATATTTTTAACAGTAAGTAACATAAAATGTCACAGCATAACTAACTACCTTCTGTTTATGTGCACAGGTAAATTAGGTAGGGATTGAAAGTTATTCATGTATGTAGTTTTAAAATATTTTGTAGTTTTAAAATATTTTGTAGGTTGAGTTGTGCGTAGTTGCCCATTGCATGAGTAAAAAAGAAGTGTGGTGAAGTAGGTATCTATAGAAAAAGCAGGTTTGAATATATCCTGTCTTTGCTTGAGTACTTGTGTCTGTTGAAAGTTTGGAGTATACAGATAGGTAGGTACATACATATTATACATATATAGCTACTTCCATAACTACAACTCTAATTTATTTTGTACTCAACTAAAAACAGGAAAGTGTGTTTCATCTTAAAAGCTTTTTCAGTGGGATGAAAGAATGTCAAAAATGTGTTTGGAATGACTGTAAGATATGAACTAACCTCCATTCTGTCTATTCACTGCATATTCTTCCTCTTTTGCTAATTGACTGTAGAGTTTTTTAAAGTTTTTTAATACTATTACTAATGGACGTACAGAGAAGAAAGTCTTTTCTTTTCCGTGAATAGAAGAGTAAATTGGTTAGTCTCTAATTGTAACTTGCCTCAAGCTGTATTTCAGTCTTTGGAAGACTTCGCTCGTGAGGAATACATTTCTTAGCACCCCCATCCCAACTTTTGTAAAAGAAGTATGCACATACTATCATTATTCTGGAACAGTGTTACGGAGGTAGTTCTTCAACCAAACAACTCACTTTCAAAGCAGCATGCCATATAGCGTCCATACTCTCGTACTTTTATGTACAGGGTTATTTTAAAAAGTTCTGCATAAATACTACGTATGTTGTGCAAAAAGAACCTGAATTAACTTTTTAATTACCTAATGAATATTTTGAGAGTTTTTAAATTAATTTTGCCATTTTTTGGTCCGAGCAAGATGATCGTCACCCCCAAAACCCTTTTCACGACTTAAACCAGTTTGCAAAATGAAAAGAATGAGTACGATTACGTATCTTTATTATTTTTCAGTGGTAATGTATTATGATTCAAAGCACGTACATGGTGACAATCATATGACTCTGTACAAGGAAGAATCTAGACAAGAAGGATGGTGGTACACCACAGCTCATTTCCCCACGGATTTTCTCGACAGTCGCTCAATACTATATAAATAGATAGGCGAAAAATGCCAGTACCATTTAGAAAATGGATGAAGAGCCTAATTACTTTAAGGACGGTGCGTGTGTGAATGTCATTTTAAAAGAAAAATGTTCGGAAATACAGTCATAACTATTAGGTAGTGCTTTCTACGTGTAAAAAATGTTTGTTGCATGAAGGAATCTGCTAGAATTCATTTGTACCTACATTCTAGTTTTCTGGAAGTGATGGTTAAATTAAATGCTCACATCAAGTGCAAAGGCATTCATAGCTTCGTGCTCAGAGTTTAATGAAATGAGTGTACTATGCAGGCAGACAGTAAGCACGTACCGATGTGTATGCTTTACATTTACAATTAAAACATCAAACATGGCTGCAACGAAATGTAGGACAATTGAGTACACCACGAGGTGCACAGGCTACATTTCTTATTCTGACATAGAAAAACTCTGCACACTGCATTCTAAACTTTACATACAATTTCTATTACTGCCTTCATACCCTTGGCTATAGAAATACTAAATTAAAGTCTACTTACGCTGCTAAATACGTGTGCAAGGGCGCTACAGTGCTGTCAGTGTATTTTTGTATTCAGTAAACTTCATTTTTGTTTAAATAACTTTCTCCTGTGTAGTACTTGTGTAGTGGAAGTATATTTTTGTATCTGCGCAGTGTAAAATGAGTCGTATAAAATTCTTAATGGTTAGAAGATCCGTATAGTAGTGTGTTCCACATTTTGTGTTTTACATTTTCCGCACGTATCTCCGATTTCCTACATTTCCCACTGACGACGACGATTTCCCAGGTGTGCAGAAAATCTAGATAGTAGTAAGAGTAGGGCAAAAGTCGCAGGAAGAAGAGAAAGCTGAGAGCAAAGAGCAGATGTCAAAAATATTGAATTTATTGTTATTGCTCATAGTGTGGTGCTACACCTACTTCCTTTTTACTTGGCTTTGAAATGGATTGAAATATAAGAGATATTGATTCGATTGAATTCCCACCGAGGAGCAGAGAGAGAGAGAGACTACATGAGAAAATGATAGGATTGTGGTTGACACGAGGATAGGGATGAGTGGACCGGCTGGCTGAGTTTTCCAATTCTTTCAGGACAGCCAAATCAAGCAAAAATACAATTCCATAGCACATTGGACGCTATAGGTGAGAGATCTGTCAGACATACCATCTCTGCCTCCAAAGATCCTCTTTCCGTGTGTAGGTGAGTGTGAATGCGAGTTAGTCATATAGGAGACTCGGGATGGTTCTTTTGCAAATAAAATGTGAGGTCGTAGAGAAGGAACTCTTGCAGCAAGAGTCTTACTCCTACTACTCTCCTACATACCGGGAGAAACGAGTTGGTAAGTGTAATGTAAATAGTAGGAAGGCGGAAGAGCATCAGACAAAACTGGGAGCTCCATTAGTTGACAAGGACAGAGAGGAGCGGAGAGCAAAGACGAAAGGCAGCGAAACTGTCTGGTTACGGGAAGAAGACGGGTGATGGTTGGTGATGTTACGAGATGGACAAAAATAATCGTAGCACGGACTCTGTGGGAACGACAACGAGTTTCTATTACGACTTTGCGGAGCTCATATTATTGGAACTATCCAGCATTTTATTTGATCTCATCACATCACACACAGGGACGGACGACTGTCGTCGAGTCTCTGATGTCGTTAGATCTAATGGTGTCCCTTACTCCGGCCTTTCGCTCTCACACCAGTCACACAACAACACACACAACCGACCCACTCACATTCCCACCACCCCATATCTGCCACACATACATCTCTATGTAATGTCTGCCCAGGCCCCAATACACCCAACACGGTCCTCTGCTCCTGCCACAAGACGCGCAGCTATAGACATAAAATAAATATGTACATATCTGTATTGTGTGCCAAAGTAGCAATAATGTCCACAGATGTATATGAAAAGGAGTAATGTAAATATGTACTTGAGGCTCTAAATAAGAGTCTGCTGATGTGTAGCAATATTTGTGTTTGTGTATTGCATTGTTGCATCGCATTCCATCCATCCAACATCAAATCACCCGGCTCTATATTTCGACAGAGTCACATCCACACTGAGAAAGGACACAAAACTCCATCAAATATTGAATTTCTCCAGTCGTATGAACTCGTTCCACCATCCACACAGACTTCATGCAATGACGCATTTTTTAAGGATATAGCAATATACAGTTTCGGCTTTCATCTCTTTTTGCACCACTGGCTGTTGACTAGTAAAGTCCTTGTGTTTTGTTGTGTCTCTGATAGTGGTGGCAGGGATAGGAGAGAGATGTAGCATTGCACAGCACAAGCCTTGGCTAGAAAGGGAAACGCAATGAGCCATCTTCTAAAAAGTGCTGATCGGTTTTCGGGATAGTCGTTGCGAATGTCGACAAGTGACTCTAACTTGGTGTTCTTATTATGTTGCGAACTATTTCAACGTGGGATCCACTATTGATGGTCGCTCAGTGCACACACACGCAACAACAACATCTATAAGTAGATCTAGTACATGTTCTACTATTTGTATTGTATACTGATATCGATCATGTGATAGTGCATGATTCGTATAGTAATTGTGTCCATAATATGTTATTGGGATATTTGGATGCTATTCGAATGAGTGCGTAAGTTAGGCTTCGCTAGTCAAATAAATATGGCCAGGAAGAAACTGGCGACGATAGAAATGTGTGTGAGCACAATATATGTACGTAATAATACTTTTGTATAGCACACACACACATAGACACATAGACACATCCTACAATAATAATGTGATTCTTTTGGTTGTAAGGGCATATCGTGGTAGTTGTAGTAGGTATATGGGTATATGCTGTACGTAGGTACATATATCAAATCCTTCTTGAGAAATGAAATAAAATCACGCCTGGTTTGCTTTGGCTGGAATTTGAGTCGGAGAAGGAGGAGCATGAAGCGTTCCCTTCGTCCAAAGCTTGGCTTAAGGTTCACTTCACTTGGCTGGCAATTTCTTGACGTGAGCAAGACAAACATTCAGTAGTGGAAGGACAGACCGCTCCGTTATTGAAGATTTAACTTGGCCGAGTCCCAGCGGGTGGACCACTGCTCCACTACTGCTATTACTACGCCATGAATACTCGCAACTACATCTCACTATAGCTCAATGCACGTAGAACACACACACATCCTCACACTGGTATATGTCTCTTGCTTCTATCTACAGCGCAAACTGGAAGAGTAGTAAGTGGTAAGAGTAAGCAACTAGGTACTTTACTTCCCAATCCCAAATCAAGCAAGAGAAACAGTTACTCGGATGATGGTAGCAGTTCTTTCTAGTTCTGCTCAAAGTTGTTGGACAGAGGAGAAAGAGAAGAGAAAGAATTGGAGACATGGAAAATAGTTTTGGTGTTGTTAGCAAAGAAAACGGGAGTTTTCCCATTTGGATTTCTCCTTCGTTCCATCATCTTCTCTAAGCGTGTATACACCTTCTATATTTGTACTGCGTCTGTGGATAGGAATTTCAGCGTGGCTTTAGCTTTACGGTATTATTATTGCTATATCGTATGTAGCCAAGTGTAAGCAAGAGAAGCAGGACAGAGAGAAAGAAAAGAAGAGATATCCCTTTCAAAGGCGAGACGAGCTCATGCAGCAGTCACCTTAGAAAACACAACGCGTAGCTAATACACAACCGAAACGAAACCACTGCATCACATCACACACAACTCTAATCCCAGGCAGAAAGGAGGAAATGAGATGAAAGGGAGCAGGAGACATTTCCGGTCACTTCGAGTCTATCCTCTCGCTTTGTGGCTGTTTCTGTGCGAGACTTGACTGACTTGAGTATAACTCTGGGAGAGTGTGGTGGAGGTGTAGAGCTTTCTGTTGCAGCATATCCTTTTCTTTATTACATGTCCATGTCCACACAGACACACATAGCCACTGTACAACCGAGTCCATGTCTCTCACACTGTCACACACTGTGCTCCTATCAAAATATATTTTCAATGGAAAATCCTTAGCGTGGCTCAATGGATCTGTCTGTCCATATTCAACCATGCATCATTTTACCGAAATTGCCTGTCACGGATATGCATTGTATCCGTATTCATTAACTTCTTTTCCCCATTCTCCAGTCTATAACGCCATAGCATGCTCTGACGTTTACAGCGAAATCTCTTTATGTAGGTAGGTGCACTCAATCTACACTCTCAATGTTCAGTCTGTGCTGGGTCTTATACCTAAATGCTTCTCTCAATGTGCAAAGATACAGTTGGTGTAGCCACACATCATTTCACTCCTTTCCCAGATATTTGCATAACAATTTCATGGACGGAGCAAAGACATACTCCATGTGGGTCGACTCAGCGGTTTTCTGTTGTCACTTGTCACTTACTTCTCCCGCTTTCCACCCACCCCTGTATATATTTATCCCTATGTGTCTCTATGTCCTGCGTTTCCATTATGCTCTCCTAATAAATAATACATAGCCATTTACTTGTACTCGTCTCCCAATGAGTGATGAGATCATTTCGGTTGCATGCCTTATTTAAGTACCTAAGTTACAAGTTACTATATCACAGTAAAGTGCATTACAGCATTACTTTCATCTGTCCATGGCATTCGCAATTACATTTCTCTAGTTTCCAGTAAATATTTACCTATCTATTCATTATGGCTGTGTAGAAGTAGCACAGCTTGAGTAAACTTTATTTGAATATGTGCGTTGCTTTGTGATTGTAACGTATGCAATGCATATGCTAGTTGCATCTCGTATGGACATAGCTTAACTCTATAGACAATGCTATGGTGCTGCTGTATTCATAGTACTCCATAAACACTGCACTTATTATTACGGTTATATGTTTTAAATCACTTACAGTGTGGATTATGTTATTAGTGTTACTGTGGAGTACACATGCCATTATGTCACTGAGGGATTTAATGATTGTTATATGAACAAACACATTTAAAGCTGTACGTACTGCTCTGTTTTGATTTTCAGAATGCTTGAGGAAGACATCGCCAAAGTGGGAATTGTAAAACACGAAGGATTACTGGAAGACCGCAGTGATTTACTGACTGCTGAATCCTGACAGATTTTTATGTGGTGTATCTCGGAATCTGGATTAGGATTGATTGTTGTTCAGAGTGGTGTGACTTATAGTACTTAGCTGACTTGACGTAGTAATCTGTATACCTATACAATTAATAAGAATGTTCTTCTGCTAAATTTTGGATACTTGTGTGTGATTGTTCACTACAACCTGTTTCAATATGAGGTGGTTGCTGTTTTTCATTATTTTCATTACCTGTCAGAGCACCAACGACAGTCTCACGATTCAAGAGAACCAACTTCATGAAACTGCCTTTCTTCATCTCATTAGCAACGACAGCAGTTTCTCTGGAACATCGTCGACTGCTGCTAGAAGTCGAATCGTAGAAACAAAATATGGGAAAGTGCAGGGACTGAGCATCACTCTGTTCCCCAACAGTCCGCACCACCAAGGGAAGAATTATTTGTTGAAGAATAAGGTTGTCGAGGTAAGTGGCAGTCTATTACCAAGTTTCCTCAAAGTTTTTAACTTGATTATACTGAATTGCACTGAAACACCCCTGGAAGTACGATATGGTCAATGTAGGGCTTCTAGAGTTTCTGATTCCGAACTATTTATCTTTATCAAATAGAAAAAATGAGATTGTGAAGGAACAAAATGTTTTGTAGATATTTCTAGGCATCCCTTATGCATCCCCGCCTATCAAAACCCACCGATTCAGCCCAACACAAACACCTATACCTTGGGATGGAATTAAAGCAACAGTTAAACCTGGCTATGTGTGTCCGCAGGTACGTACCAGTAACCTTTACTAAATGCTACCTACTAAATCATTTTCCGGTGCAGCCACTAAATGTCACCGCTGCTGTGCAATGATCCTTGTAATAGCATTTCATAGACAAATTTCGAATAGTCTACCCAAACTCAACTTTGCCCAACCGCAGTCTCTCACTTCATCCTCATGCTCTAAAAACGAATATTTATTTTATTTTAACTTGAAAACATTTAGCTTCGAGTGTTTTATTGTGTTTGTACTCTTCGGGGTGCAAGACTCCCTAACTTATTTTCTATTTGGGTTTTCGCTTTGCTAAAGAAATGCGCGCATTTAAAATTTCACTCAAACTATTCAGTATATAACGCTCCAGTGCAAATATCACAACTTACCATTACTAACCATTGGCAAGGAAAACTTTGTTTAGCAACCCCAGCCAAAGTTTTGCATTGGATACAACTGTCTACTGTCTGTACTGTACTTTGTACTTATAATCTGAGAACTGCAAACTGTATAGCTGCACGTCTAACCAACAAGTTCAAGTAGGAATACGACTCACCTAGGAGAAAGTTTAATTTCATGTAGGAGCTGAAAGTTGCAAGTTTGCACTGATTATGTTTATACTAGAACAAGTCACTACTAGACGAGCATTACACATAGTGGAAACTATTGGAGAGGTAAGTACAAAGTTACATACCAACTGAGCGAGAGAATGTTTAATAAACATGCTGAATGTGGCATGGTGCCTGCATAAATGTGAAATGTTCAGCATTATGGATCCTACTTATTTTGCGTCAGGAGATTTATTAACTAGGAGTAGGTACTGTTTATTAAAATGTGGATTCAGACTTACAGAGAGTTATCAGTCAGGCAAAACAGAAAAATTAGCAGCTACTCTAAATATTAAGTAGGAAGCGATTATCATTAAGAGCCAAAATACAATGCCTATAAGTACTCAAGGAAATTGAATGAAATACAAATAATATTGATTTACAGAACTGTAAATATTATTTGCAGTAATTCTAGGAAAAAGAAAGTATTTTCACATAAATAAAGATTTATATTTCATCAAAATTGTTCTAACTGAATAAAAACTACTTGTATTACTCCGACATACAGAGAGGTAATTGTAAATGCGTAGAGCTACGAAGAAAGCTTAAAAACTGTGGAAGAAAAATATCGTGTTTTGGCAGACACCTTTGCCGTGTTTTGTATGGAATTAGAAATAGTAGGTAAGGAAACAGGATTGAAAGTAAAAGGTTGTGGCTATGGACAATGATAGAGTTCCAAGTGATCGCACTTGAATGCATTGGCCATTTAGTGAAATTCATAATCCGTGACCGACCACGACCACACACGGACGGAAGCGGCGATCGCCTTTGCAATTCGCAAACTCCCACTTTGTAATGCAAAGACTACAAACAAAAACAAGGGAATAGCGTGTTAGTAGAACGTTTGATTTAACCACATGGCGGCCACTGCCACTACCACCACTCATTTCATGTTTGCTTTCAAATCAAACGGTTAGCATTTACATGAAATCGCGTAGCCCTCGTCTCTGTGTAAACTTGACACAGTCAACAGATTTATTTAGTACTAACAAATCCTTCTTTGATCAGATGATGCCGGACATTCGCAATGAAAGTGCAGCTTTGAATGAAATGCCTAAGGGCTACT
This sequence comes from Pogonognathellus flavescens, assembly GCA_019776165.1. NCBI lineage: Eukaryota > Metazoa > Arthropoda > Collembola > Entomobryomorpha > Tomoceridae > Pogonognathellus > Pogonognathellus flavescens. The sequence continues at coordinate 23,188 of JABASD010001367.1, read as the reverse complement.
TGGAGTACCTCCGCAAAATTGAGCCATACTTTCGCAATCAATCTGAAGACTGCCTTTATCTCAACATATACACTCCGATTGGTTAGCACATCCCTCAAATACAACTAACGTCGCAAGTATCAACAGATTGCTTAGAAATTCTTATTTTATCTTCAAACTTTAATCACCTTGTACTGTTCATGTTTTTAGGAGCAGATCAAAAATTACGTCCTGTTCTTGTTTACATCCACGGTGGTAAAAAAGTCACTTTTAATACATTCTTGATATTACTTAAATAACACTATAATCAAATACTACACTTTTGTCACAATATTCACTTTTTTACCCCACAGTAAATTTCAATAGAAACATCAATTTTGAAATTTATGGTGGGATAAAAATTACATACTGTGTTAAAATTGTAGTATTTGTGCAGTTATTATGGGGATTATGCCTTTACTATAGGAGGTAAAAAATGTATCCCTCGTTTTCCAATCGTTTTGTTTAATATTACAAAAATAATATATATTTAAATGATAAATAATATACAATTGATAATAATGTTTAGGTAAATTTGCATGGGGAAGCGGCAACCTGTCTGATGGGACAGTTATGGCTGCATATGCGGATATCTTATTCGTGACTCTTAACTATCGTCTTGGGGTTTTAGGTAAGTAGAACTCGTGTTCGCTACTTAGTATTAATAAATTGCCTTCGCAGCATGCTTTGCATTTGTAATGGATAGACATAAAAGTCTTATCTTGACATATCATAAGCTATTGACAAACTAAACGACAAACTTGCTACACAAAAGTCAGTTAGTCAGTTAACAGATTAGCACGAAATCGCTCAATGTGAAGTACATGCACGATTAACTTTTTAATCAGGGATTTCAATCCAGCATTATTGGACTACCTTGGCTGCGTGAAAGATTTATGTAGCTATAAGTCATGCGACGACTTGTTGTACATACGATTAGTTTACATTCGTCTCGTAGAACACGGCGTCAGTTCTGTGTTAAGTTTACTGAATTTTATTTCAAGTCGTTTGCAGTCAGACTTATATGATAAGCCGAAATGCATAAAATATTTTATTTTAGCACAGTCAGACTTGTACCGTTGTAACTTACGAGTGAAAGACTCATAGACGCTGACGGGGGACTTGTGACATTTGTATAATGCTTTTACCAACTTTTCTTTATTGGGTTTCTGTATTGAGGACGTGCATGAAATAGTTTTCCTTGTCGCTAGCACACTTGCATGAAAAATGATGCATATGATTAAACGCAATGCACATGTGGATTTGTTGTTTAATCATAACTTATTACGTGTTAATACACTCCACATTGTATGAAAACTACAAATAACAAGATGCTAGTAGTTCTTTAATCAAGTCTCGCACATGTTACGAAATGTAAGCATCATATTAAGTGAAATATTTTTTATAGTGCAATAACAGTAATAAGTATATCAATCTCAGTTGCCCATTTCAACATGTCTGTTATGATGGAGCTTATTTGATTTGAATGCACAAGCTTATTTATTATTTAATTTATGTTTTTTGATATGCGATGGCAAGGGTAATTGATTTATATTTAAGTGCAATGTATTGTGGGACAGCAACTTGGCTTTAGTATTTAGAAAACTGCAAGTTTATAAATTGTGTGAACATACAACAATTCGCTTAGTATAGGATTCGGCAGTTTCTCGGAAGAGCGCAATATTATTTGGAGTTAGATAGAAGATGATGGCTTTGGAATGTGTGCTTACATAAATAGTTATTATATGCACAATAAATTAAGCCAGATATCTATTTACATTTATGTGTGTACTTAATATAAGTTATTTTATTGTGGATGCTTGGCTGAGTCTGGGAAGGACTGGCAAATTTTTATTGAATGTGTATAGGATTCCTGAACACAAACCCGTCACCATCTACGAAGCCACGAGTAGCGAATTACGGACTGATGGACCAAATCGCTGCTCTACATTGGATAAAAGAGAACATAATGTCTTTTGGAGGAGATCCCGAAAATATCACTCTGATGGGGTATGAGGCTGGAGCGGCTTGTATTCATTTCCTTATGTCATCTCCAGCTGTTACTCCGGGTACAGTCGTAAAATTGTTTTTATCCTTTCCAAATAGCGGTTGTTGTGTGTTGTGTTATTGGGCCTGTGTATGCGACACATAAGTCAATACACGCAGGAACAGACATTCAAGTAAATAAACATAATGTGGACGTGAATTCACATAAAACCGAATAATTTGATGTGAACCGACAGGCTTATTCCATCGCTCAATACTTATTGCGGGTTCATCTCACGCACCATGGGCACTGATTCCAGATCCCGCCGCGGCAGCTGCAGCCTTATCTCAGGCTCTCAACTGTTCTTCGTCTCCATCATCTTCCACTTTTCCACTTAGCAATCTCACTCAAACTGCAACATCAGCAACAACGACAACGACTCCACCACCGCCACAAAATCCGCATGGGAAATCAACTGGCCCTTTCAGTTCAACGAACCAAGATCCCATTCTAGATTGTTTGAAAAATAAGCACTTTTCTTATTTTACCAAATTCTATCCCCCCAAATTTTCAGTTGATTTCGGTCCAAGCATAGACGGAGTGGTTATTAGAACCAACTTTCGGGTAAGTTCCACTATTATTATGCCACGTATTATGCCTACCACTTTTATTGCCATTTCAATATTATCCGGGATCACTACACCGTCATGCACAACCACATACTACATACCTATACAAACCCTATCTAAAAACTATACCTAAATATTAATTTTCAGACTGACTGAACATGCGTCTAATATGTTTGATATATGCATACTAAAACATATCCCCGTATAATGCATATCCAATAAGATTATCTACCTTTCTGCACAGTCAGTCATTTGCTATTATCATCGTTTGAATAGAAACATAAATTAGGATCTAGTAACTGAAATGGAAATAACTAGAGAAAAAATTGCTTCTTATACAACACTACACTGTAGGCCTTTGTCCATGTCTGAGTCATCCTCACGGTGTAGGTAATGGAAAATGAGTTTTTTACATTGAGTATTTAACGCAAGCTGCAAATGTTATGTGGAAATAATGTCGGTGTGCATATTATGTAGTGAAACATTTGTAGTGTCGAAATGCATACTTTGAGAATATATTGTGTTAATGTTTTATGTATTTGGGTTGGTTAGGTATCTGGAGAAGGACAAATGGGAAAGAGAGATGTGTCAAAAAAATACGACTTACTGTTCGGTGTTTCATCTTTGGAGAAGCTAACTGCATTTAGTGAGGTAGGAATTTTTAATATTGCGTTGCAATTTATGTAGCGTAATGGTTCGGGGGATCAAAGTAATGACTTGGTTGGACAGCGTGGTGACAAAAAAGGCATTTTTATGGGAGCTTTTAACCAACAGCGTGTGGTGTATTTTTCTCATATTTTATAAACAGGCTGATTTGGAATTTGGATTTGAAGCTCAAAGGCGTGATGCAATCTTGCGAACCCTAGTCCGAAACTCTTATCGCTTTCACCTCAACGAGATACTGGCGACAGTAACGAATGAGTATATAGACTGGGAAAAGTAAGAACCTACTTCTCATACATTTTTACAACAAAGTGTTAACGTAGCTGAGCGACACGGAGAGCGATGCGTGGTATAAATTCGTCTCATTCTTTCTTGCACAATTTTGCTGATGCCGTGTGTTTCTGATGTGAATGCGGCTGTAGATCTGTTCAGCATCCGATTGCCACTAGAGATTTAACCGTGAATGCTGTAACGGATTGTCTAAGCTTAGCTCCCGTAGTTGCTGCCTCGGATTCTACACAAATAAGAAAATCGTACTTCTACGTTTTCGAACACTCGACGAAAGACGGTCTTTACAATTACCAGGTAAGCGATGTAGTAGAACCCACAAACACGCACAGCGGGAATTAATTATGCAATCCCGTGTAATTACAAGCAATGAATCCTGGGAGACTGTTCCCCTAATGATAATCATTAGGTGTGAAGTAGAAAAATAATGAATCAAAGTCAGACACTGAGCGAGTCTCCGTCCAAATAATTGATTGAGGAAATGACTGAATCGCGAAAAGAAATCTGTAGGTCGTTTATTTGGTTGCTTAATTCTAGCGATCGGGCGCTGGTGGAGGAGAAGAAGTAAATTACATGTTGGGAGCTCCTTTAATCGAAATCATGACAGGCCATGCGCTTCCTTTTGTTCCACCACCTTTGCCGTCAAATTACAGCAAGAATGAAATGGCTCTTTCAGAGTTACTCATAACTTATATTTCAAACTTTGTCCACAATGGGTATACAGGCATTCTTTACTGATTAGTTCCACAAAAGTAATTAATTTTTTATTGCGACATTTGGAACATTTGACAGAATAATGATAATGTTTTTAAACCCTCCATCCACACACAGGGATCCAAACGAACCTTTGAAAACTGACGCTATGTGGCCCGTGTCAAAGGAAAGGAACCGCTTCAAGAACATTGCATGGGAGCAGTACGACAAACTTCATCAAAAATATTTAGAAATTAGTACTAATAAAATTCGCACCCGCAGCCATTACAGAGCTCATCAAATGGCTGTTTGGCTTAGGCAAGTAATCTTCCTTGTTTTTACAGTGACTTTTAAATAGCAAAGAGCACTTTGACGTAAGCCTAATATGGATATAAAATATAACTTTTAATGTAAATCAGCAATAATAGGCACTACTTCTTCAATTTTCTTGGCTGCTGCGAATACGTTCGTTTCCAAGTTAATATGATTGATTTTTATTCTCTATAGGCTTGTACCAGAGCTTCAGAAAAGCGGAGCTCAATTTGCATCTAATCTTCACAACAGATTAAAAGGGGGGAGCGACCCATCTCTCTATGTTGGAAGGTATGCAAGACCAATCTAACTAAAATTCATATCTCCACCAACATCTCTCACACACCAAGTTGTGGAATGTAGCACCAGGATAATTTTACTTTTCCTATAGCAAAAGTGAAAGAGTTTTTAGCCGTTTCGATAATGCATGAAATCGGAAGCGAAGATCGCACTGGTTATATGAAATAAAATAGCAGTTATAGTAAGAATAATATGTTTGTAATATCTTTATGCATGGAGGATATTTTTAGGCAGCCATCATTTTCCTCTGTATAGTAATCCGACCAGCTTAAATAGAAAGAATGGTTATGAAGCAGCAGTAGAATTTATTACTAGCTTAGTGATCTACTGCAATTAGTTTGCATCACATTATAATACGCTGCTGCATCGTACATCATGTATAAAATTTTCTCTATAAATCAACTGTCTAGACTAAGACGTATGCTCGCATGTATTGAGAACTACACTCAGGAATTTTACTTATGTATCGCATGTTAACATATTTTTACTTCTGCTCGTTTTTACTGTGTTTGATTATAAATGATGGAGTTCAGCTATGTTGTAATGTAATGGGCATGTCTGTGTATAACCTATGTATTCTTAATAATAGTAATAACTTTTTCTGTTATAAGGCTCAAGAGAAAATGTGGGGAATTAAGTGAGTGTGTATGTACGTATAATTTATTCGGGCTTTGTGAAACATATTGCAGTCTGAAATTGCTCCCCTTTGAAGAAGAACCTCCAAATGCAGAAATGGAAGGCTACATCGACTCAGGTCAAGGTAATTTTGGTCCAGACAACAGTCCACCGTCTCCTCCTACGACCTGCTTTTCTCCATTATCGGCGGCTTCGCCTCATGACAATGCCAATACGGATAACTCACATGGTGCTTCCCTCTCAGCTTTTGGGAAAAACGTAAATGCAAAATTTAACGAGACTTCTCTGGAGCCGTCCTATTTTACGCCCTACTCTACAGCTCTATCCATCACAATTGCAATCGGTAAGCAGAAACTTCCCTTCGCACATCCCACGATTCTACTGTTATTCCACTCGCATTAAATCTAGTACGACAAAAGAATCCAATTCAATCTAACTGAAACCATATTACATTTTGAAAGCGTGTTATTTATTCATGCATTGGAAAATTATAATAACACTCCTTGTGTACTGTAATGTGCTAAATTCATTTCAATTACATTAGTTAGGTATATATTATTAATTTATTACTGAAGGCAGAGAGAAATCTTGTTGTTGATCTTTAACTAACAAAGTTGGACTTGTAAAACGTGCTATTGTGAAATAATTGTGATACGTACAACGATTTCTCCTAGACAGGATGTTCAGAAAGTTTAAACCTCAGTTTTATTTAAGTGACAAAATTAGGTCATCCAACATAACAACCAGATGCAGTACATAATTAAATTTACTACTGCTCTTCCCCCGTAGTTACTTTCATAATAACTAACCACGAATCTAAGATACTTTTACTGATTTAATGCACACACCAGTGTTGGGAGTTGAGGAAGAAAAATGCACTTGAAGTAATTGACTTTCTGAACACCCTGTGCGGAAATGTTCTGTGAAAGAATTGAAATTGCGGTTCCAGTTGTTTTGTAATTGCACATTGTACTACTTTGAATTCAGGTGATGTAAACTGTTGGATGTGTTCGTTGTTCTCTGCAATAATTTTAATGGGGAAAGTGAAAGTTTGGAAGGAAGGGAAGACGAGAAGTAGTGAGGACTACTATGGGGAAGAAGTAATGATGTTTTGGAAAAGATGAAATTGTTTTGGTGTTTAGGTATTATGAAAACAAGTTTCGGCGTTTGTGAATGCTGGAGCGATGAGAATTCTCAATGTGTGTAGTTTATTATTATAATATATGCAAAGCTACGGGGAAGTGAGTTCTATAGGTTGCTGTTTACTCGTTGAGTGTATTTAAATGAATATTTGTTTTACTCTTCCAGGGTGTTCTCTGTTGATACTGAACGTTTTCATCTTCGCCTTGGTTTACTACCAAAGGGACAAGAAACGGGCTGAAATGATGAAAGCAACTCATGCAAATAATCAAGGACATCAATCGAATTCAGACGCTCAAAACAAATACGGAGAGCCACCGGAACTGCTGAAGTCGAATTCGACGACAGCCTCCACACTGCATCACTCAATGTCTCAATCACAGCTTCAATCAGTACAATCCGACTCTTGTCATTCTCACGGCAGTTTCAACATTCAGCACACACCTCCGTCGCAGCAACAGTATAACAAACAAACAGAGCAAATCAGTTTGGGTCAAAGAGGAATCGTTCTGTCTCCATCTCAGACTCATCATCAGAATCACCCGCATCTGCTTCAACACAGCGCATCAGTGCCACCGCAAATGCTGGCCGTGGCCACCCTTCCCCGCAGTAATGGAGGAGTGGGAAATGTGGGAGGAGGCGGTGGGAATTTGTCGAAACCGCAACCGCCTCCAAGAACAACAACGACGGCTGGCACTGCAACACACACCAATTTCTCAACTCTGCCACACAATATCCATTGGAGTGCACAGAACCTTAACTTCGTTATTTTATTCGGTTATATCATCATTAATATTCTATCGTAGTGTAGTCTAGAATAATCAACATCAACATTGTTAACTAACTCTCGGTTCTACTCTCCGTGCAGGAGACAAATAAAACTTAATAATTCTCAAACACCCACACAAATCCATTCTTATTGCCTGGGGCACTCCAACTAATATCAATCCTAAATCACAACAAAACATGAAAATTCAACCAGCAAATAGTCTGAGTCTGAATGAGCGTATTTATTGTAGCGTGTATAAATGTGCATTGTACATAAAGTCAAATTGTATGGTTGAATTGCAATGGTCTAGCTTAACATAAGACGACACAATTTTATACCATCGTCAGAAAAAACTGGAAACTACCAGCGCATATACTGGAAAATGCCAGAATGGCTTTGGTGAATAAGTATTTCCGAGAGCACTGTGCATGACCTTTTCCGATTATGTTAATGCTAACTTTGTAGAAATTGTTAATATCACTTTTACATAGAGGATTTGTTTCCAGCAGCAGCATTACTACTGGTTTCATGACAAAGATGATATGAGACATGGGCCACATGGGTTTTTGGGCTGGTAGGAAACCAGACATTTCCAGCTCGTTTAAATTCTTCACTCGATATAAAAAGCTTCTCAGCATCTAATTTGCTTAGCCTAATGCACTACGGTGATGTAACTCTTAATGTTAAAGTTTATTCAATGGTGATGGTGATAATGATTAGATTGAAAACATTCACTTTACACATGTTATGTTCTGATGGGCTCCTTATGGCTGCTAAGATGATACTTTATAAATAATTCATTTCAAAAATAGCGACGGTCATAGTATCATGTACATGATTTGTATTATCGAGTCGTATATAAGTATATAAATGTTAGAATGTTTCAGTAGACAAAGTTATACGAATTTCAAATTGATCAACACTTTCAACACCCTTTCTTTGTCGTGAGATTTGTAAAGGTTTAAAATTATTATAATTATTTTACCATGTTTCACTATCTTGACGATAATGAAGTGAGAAAATATTGTCGTCACTTATCGTTAGTCATTAGTCATTTATCATTTTGTATGGTGTGTATTTGTAGTATGCACTAGAGGTGGACCCGAACAGACTTTAAGGTGTTGGGTTCGGGTTCGAACAATCTTGTGTTATGTTCGGTTCGGAATGATGTGAAAGAAAATTGTTCGGTCGGTGGACAATGATAGCTTGGGTTCGACTAGAGCGTTTTTAAGAGGTCGAATGTAAAAGAGAAATTAAAGACATGGTGAAAATATTTATTATGATTAAGTACAGTATAGTGCTAACTGTTTTCTTTGCTGAAACTCTCCGAACAGATTTAATTTACTCAAGTAATTGATTTAAGATTGAATACTGCATTAGCAGAATTAGGTAGAAACTTCAGACAAATTTTTGCCACGGTTAATCATTTCACGTAACAGCGTGTAAAAGGGGTTGTGGTTACGCTCTTGGGTTGCCAATACGCTTTGAACAAATTATAAATGCTTTGTTCAACATTTTTATAGCGTTCTATTCGCAACGTGTTTGACTCAGTTTTTGCTTCCTTTTTAATTTAAGTTTAATTCAAACTGATTAATTTGAGAAATGCATAAGGATTTGAACTCTTTTCGGCAATACATACCATCAGGTTAGTGTTCGGTTCGGTAAAATTCTAAAAATAATTGTTCGGGTTCGGTTTTTTACCGGACCAAACAGTACCGAAGTTTGGTTCGAGCTCACCTCTACTGCTGCTACGTTCCTACCTGTGTACATTGGTACATGTGCAATCGAAAGCAACATGATAGATTTACTTGTTGTAATAAATTATAATATGGCTTAAAGTATTGTTTAGCAAAATATAATCAAAATCTCATGTCGTCGTTTGCACAGGTGGTAATGACTAATGGCATGCACGAAGAGAGTGTTAAGAAATGGGAGATAAGTAGGTAATAGGTAATGATATTATTTTTTTCAAAGAGACAAGTTAAAAATGGCTTAACTTAATATACTATTAAAATATCATATATGCATTTTGAATGTTCAGCTCCTCTGTAAACAAACTATTAGTAGTACAGCAGTTTATGAAGAACTACAGAAAAATCTGTATCCAGAATGACTTTCTTCCATGTACAGATTTACATGTACATGCACAGATACGATAATATTATGACCACCTACCGAACTGCACTAATTGCCAAGATTACTATACAAATCTGACTAAGGTAAATAGATTTACAAGTGTATTGTCTTTTTATATTGAACATTAACAAAACAATAAAGCAAAAAGGCAATATTAAAAAAGTCGTATCATAAACCTAAAAGTGTACAGAAAATCGATGACTTGTACATTTCGAAAATTTGTAAACACAAGTATTGATTTTTAAATATTAACAGGGGGTTTGTATATGTACTGTGTACTAAATGTACACACTGCTGGAGTTATTTGCTTTTGACTCGATGGCATCACCTGCACAAACAAAGGCAACTAAATTGAAAAGTTGAGATTGAGTTGTAATGACTGTAAATAATGTTTTTGTTTTATTCAGACAAATATTTGATTCATTTTCATGCAAAGTACCATTCGTACGGAAAATATTATATTCCTAGTTTGCCTGTATAATAAATAAGCTCAAATAAAACAGGGGTAATAAATGTATACTTCTAAAAATTCCCATACAGAGGAATTATTCCCTATTTTGGGTGTACAGTTTTGCAAACTAGGACTTGAGAGTTTATTATGGCAATTGCAACTCTATTGAACATGTACAGCAATAGTGAGTACCTACCTACGCACAATACAATATCAGATATAAATTTCATAAGGTGTTTATTACACAATAAAGGGCAATGAGGGGGACGCACAAGATGTTATCGAATCTAACTGATGTGCACGGGATGAGATGAAATGATCAAATCATTGCAGGTATAGAAGGGAAGGTGCTTAACTTGGTTATGGCATGGACGGGATAGAAATATGGAAGTGACTATAAGTGCATTATCTCATAATGAGATAATTATGTAGCACTTCTTATCTACAACTACAACGACTCTTTGTCTGTAGTAGGACTCATAAATCAACTCACTTCATTTGGATCTGTCCTGTGTGCGTTGTGAACTGTGTACTTATGCAATATCCATGCAGGGCAGTGCTGCACACATCACAGAGATCCAGAAGCTGTTCACTGCCCACATACACACTCAAAGTGTTTTTCTTACAGCACAAAGATATTAGCACAACGTGTGGCGGTTACAGGAGTGAGACAAGTTCATTTCACACACGAAACAGCACTTGCAATGAATAAAATGGTTATCGCCTGTGTTGTTGAGTTGGTGGGCAGGAGCTAACCTTCATTATGCATAAAGACATTATTAAAATACTTTGCAATAGATAAATGGTTATTGCCGAGCTGTTTAAGTAGCGGAGTGTCATGTGCATTCCATTTAGGCCCATTAGAATCATTAATACCATTCACTCACCTCAACCGCAATACTATACGTTGTACACCGAAAAGCTTTTAATAATCAGCATGACACACATGAATATTAATGGAATGAACACACATGACAAAATCGTTGTGCAAACTCAAATACACGACAACGAAATTTTTCTTACAATTAGAGAATACTTTTATGCGCGTACACACAGCAATTCTATGTCTCTAATAATAATTATGCATGTTTATATAAACGGACTATTTAAGAGACTCAAGCAAATCTACATATTTCTCCTTTCCCTTCCTTAGCACTAATTGTGCTAACTATTATATTAGTCTACCATTTCGAATGTCTTATATTTTCCTGGTAATAATCAACTTACAATAATACAATAATTATATTAGTAATACGTATATAAATATGTGAAATGAAGCGAGTAATATTCGTTCCGTTGGCTTGAAGCTGAATTCATTATAGCCACTTAAGAACTTCTTCATCGCATATAAAGTACTTTTAGCAGTTGCCTGTGTCCATATTTCTTATTAGCGTAGAATAACTTACATTATGTGCCTGGTCAATTTTTTGTAGTAAATTATGGGAGGAACAATAAGTGCAGTGTAGCATGCAAGTTAATTATAATTACTGACTAATAACACCTGAGTACAGAGTACTGTACAGGTGCAATTTACTAATATATGTAGGCAATACTATATCTTCACGCTAGTTACTGTGGAGTTTACACAGTGCACTGCGTAATTCGATTTGTAACATGTCATTGGAGAGAGTGAGATAACAAATGAATTTTGTTTGTGTGTTGGGAAGAAGATTCGCTCTGGTGAATCTTGTAGCTTATATATAGGAGGCAGGGCAATTTACTAGCCACAAATTCTGAAGCCATAAGCAGATTTTTAGAGACATAAACAGTTGTCACCATTAACCGTGCACTTTTAACAGCTATGTGATTTCATTTGAGACTCATCATATACGCAAGCAATCATTGTGTATTTGCAAACCAGTCTGCATTAATATTTACAAGAGTGAGCTGGCAATCCTCGCCAAAAGAATCATTTTCTTTTTGCTTTGAAAAGAAGCAGAGTAATAAAGTAAAATCGCTGCCTTGTCGCAAGATTTGTTTCTCTGAGGAATCTGAAGAAGCAGCAGGGACATGTCTCATTTTAGCAATAAAGGGATTGTTTATTCCGGAAATTCTCTGAAGGGAAGGTCCGTTGAGTTGGTGTCAAATAGCATTCGCAGCAATAGGACATGCACAATTCAAATCGGTAAGTCCTTTTCATAAGTCAAGAGTTCCCATGTCTATTTATTACCAACAACTAAAGCATTGGTGAAGGAATTCATTTGTGAGGATTTCCCGATTTAATTAAAAGTGTTTAAAGCAAAGGTCAAAGGTCAAATAAAGAATTTCCTGTATGCTACCTCTGTGGACGAGTGTAATGTATTGTATCAAATACCACTGAACTTTTTTTACAATTTCTACAACTTTAAAGTTAAATTATTCTATCGATAATTTTTTTCGCGTATAGAGTTTTTTAAAATTACTATTGAGTAACTCGCTATTTTTTCATTTTAGAAAGGCATCAATTACATAGGTACACGTTGATGGTCTCTGTATCTGCTTGCTCGCTGCTCAGTCTGCGAGTGAGCCGAAGTGGGTTCCCATCAAAGGTACACGTGCATAAGCTAAACTCTCACAATTGCATTTATTGTGACATGTTCACATATTGTTATATTTGCAATTAAATATTCTGAATATAAATATTTGAACGAAAGTTTTCTGCAACTGCAAACTAAAAATAATAATTTTTAGAAGCAATCTACATAAAATATTTCTTCTTTCACCGACACGATTAGTTAGAAAAAATCAATGATCAATTCTAGTACAGTATTGTGCATAATATATTATGGTAACAACTGTCGATGTATGGGTGACGTTATGAATCGGAATAAAAAATGAATTCTTCGTTTTATTCTATTTCTTAATTTACTTATTTAATTATCAATTATTTATTTATTTATTTATAATCGACGACACCCTCGAAATCGAGGATTGCTTTTGCTCATTGAGTAAGTCTAATTTCAATACTTTGGTAAATTCTTTGGACAGTTAATTATATACATAGATATACTTAATGAAGTCACTAGGGTTCAAAATTTCTTTTATTTCTTCCAGCTAATCATTTAAATACTCCTTTGACGGACCCTAAATGGTACTGTTCCACAGGATGCCCATATTACCAAATGCAGCCAGTAATACAACCTCGTTCCAGGGAAGCATGCTCGTTTTCTAAAAAAAGGTTCTTCATACATACGATACAATCTCTTGCTTTTCTTAACGTTTGCAGCAGACAACCTAAACATGCCTAAACCTTTTTTAACCTGTGGATTTGTGGATACAAATTACTTAATTGCGTCGTATATTTATTTGAAGCAGAGACACAAATGTAGGAGTTGTCGGAGTTTTTTCGTATCAGTTTGGAGATTCCCCTTTACGATTTGCGGTTATGTACTCCGTGCCGTATAATCAATTGGAGGTATTCAATTTCTTCGGTATGGCATTTCTGAATAATGAAAAATCAGAAAACTATGACCTCAGTAATGGAAATCTCTTTGACAAAATGTACCATGATGAAGATTTCTATTGTGGAATGGAGACAATACGCTCAGAGGTTAGTTTATGTCTATGCGTACAGAAATTAAATCTTATATACTGTGTGTTATTTTCTATTAGTCTCAAATTGCGCATTTAAATTTTATAAAGGCGAAGGAAGGAACCGTTTTCATTGAAAATCGAGACTATAAAATATGCGGAACCATGAGTGAGAGAGGTAAGGCAATTCTGAAGATAGACGTGACCTACAGATGAAATGAAACTTCATCCTTAAGAAATTAAATAAATAAAAATTGTTGTGTACATATTAAAGGAAAAAAATATAATAAAATATTAATACTCACCATCAAGAATGATTAAACAATTAATTGAAAAATTATTTCGCAAGTGATGGTGCCTATATATTATATAGTAATATCTCGTTGTGTTTTAACAGCAAAAACACACTAACATAATTTAATTTGACAGTACTTAAAACAGGGAAACCTTTTTATCCTACCTATAAAATCATGCAGGAACTGTTAAGTGCCAAGATGTTCATTCATGATTCTTTGAATGACAGTTCTACGAATGGTTAAGACTGACCAACCCATAGTTACAGTTAAAACTATGTTCCCATTTCTACTATACTAAAATGCAATTACTGTGCGCTTATAGCATACCTTGACCTTCACAATCCTGACACAGATTCACTGATGCGTTTATACAAGCAACAGTTATTAACACAACAAGTTTACCATAACCACAACGTGTACTAATTAGACTTGGTTCATTAACAACAAATGAGTATATTTAATGGTAATAAAACATCAACGTGGTTTGGAAATGTGAGTCGTAAGGAGGCAATTTTTCTAAAAAGATGTGAGATAAAAGTTAACATAATAATCGTCATAACCTCGGCTTGCATGAAAATGACTGACTCTTTCAAGCGTAATTTATATCATGTAACAATCTTCGCTTGCATTAATCATCATTTGTGTTTTACTATGATGTTATCATGTAAAATGAAAAATATACAAGCGAAATGGTTGTTTTTATTTATACGTTTTGTGTATATGATGTGTATTTCTTTAACTTGAAGCAATAATGTACCTACATACATTTATTTTTATTATCGTATTATATATATATTAGATACATCATAGTGTGTCCTAACAAATATCATATGAGTAAATGGATAAAATGACTTGGCAAAAACAGGGCCTTACATACACTTTGATATTTTACGAACTAAATTACCACTATACATGTTGTAACTATAATGAACGAAATGACTTAATACCTGTATGCACTTTTCAAACATATTTAAAGTGCGTTCTCACAATTTTCTTTGTTCAGTACTAAAATGTTCATGCAAAGAATGTTCATACTATTAAACGAAGTATACTAGAACCATACACATAAATAGCAGAAAAAGACTAAATGATACTCGTTTTGCATTATTATAGTTCCCACAAACTCACATATATAACATTTTCATGCATTACATTTTATACAGTATAAGTAGTTGACAGCATTAAAGATTGCTATATTTATTTTATGAAGCAAAATTCACTTTGGACTTTGTAAAGTGGTTTAACGTTAGATAATGAATTCTAAGACCGAGTGGTGCAGCATTTTTGATGTTTGGTAGTAAAAGTATTACACAAACATTTGTTTGGCTGTGCACGTTTAAATAATACTGACATGAGATTAAAGATAGTCATAATCTGTCATGCTTTGCTTTAGTATAGTTGGAGAATTCATTATCCCACGTATATTACTATATCAGGCACGCAGTTCTGAATCCCACTACATCTAGCTGTGTTTACACATTCGGCAACAATTCACTTGCATCAGCAGTAGAAAATTCACGGTTCATGTAAGCCTGTGTAAAATCAATTAGATGAAATCAATGCGTTTGTGCGTATAAGAAAATACAATCTCACGCTCACCTCGCAGGAAAAACAATGACAATAATTATGTGAACATAACATACCTAAAAGTTAAGTGGAATGCTTAAATATGAGAAAATTGCTTGATTCATTGGTGCGTAAAAAATGAATGGAGTAATTATACTATAACCCTGATCTACTTGTACATAAGGACGGTGACACCTACCTGAAGTTGTTCAGTCAACGAACTGGCAATAATAGGTTTCAAAATATTTTGGAATATTTGTGGACCCATAGCATTAAGAAGCTCACTAGAAATTCCATTGAATTGTCCTGCAATACATATAAAGAGTAGTTATTAAAATTTACGCTCTTCACGTTAATCTACGTGTACATTGTATGTAGTAAAAATTTAGAATGTGAGAAAAGATTTACCTCGACGAATCGAATCTACAAAAGTAGATTTTACACTAGGGTCGTTGAAAGTAAGTTTCATATCTTCCACAGATAATGCTTTTTCAGATTTCTGAAATCAACCAAATGCATTTAAAATCATTTCCTTACATTTTATTATCACTACAAGGATGTATTTTCAACCTAGGCTACCTACGTACTAAGCCGCTGACTAACTACTTTGAAGGCAATTTTCAACTTAGGTATCAGACGTTTGTTCATTAGATACATTTTATAGACTGTGTCTTATTAAAGCTGAATGAAATGCGTCAAGAAATAACTGATCTGTATACACTAGTACACCAAGTACACTATTCAATAAACCGGTCAACACCGGGTGTAATCAACAACGAAGTTTCGTAATATTTTCGTAATATTTGAGCCTATTTTCAAAACTTATGTCGCTTGAATTTCGTATGAAACTTTACATTTGAATTGCTCATAGGCATTCATTTTACGTATCTTATCTGATACATCGGAGTAATACGTACAAGTTCTGGTGCTTATACAAAGAAATATTGAAAGAGCGAAAGGTCATGAAGGAGTTGACCGATTGACCCGATCTTCGAACTTAACCTCACATTAGACTTCAATAGTACGTGTAGCAAATTTGAAATCTTTAGCTCAATCAAACCGTTCTTGAGTTATCATGCATATGGACAGACGGACAGACCGACGGACGTCCGTCCGTCGGTGGGACAGACGGACAGAGTGAAATCATTCAACTTCGTTGTTAATAATTGTAGCATATACTTAATAACAATTTGCAGAAGAATTACCTTGATTGTGGTTTGACCTGTAACGTAAGTGTTTGAAGCTTGAATAATAGTGGTACCGTATCCGACCAGAGGGAAAAAGCTGAACATATTACCATCCATACTGTAGGTAGCCTTCATCTGAAAACGTCCCATTATACAAATCAATTAATCTCATTCATTTAATCGTTTAATTTCAAAGCATATTATTGTATATTGAATCTATCTATTAGAAGTATTCATTGGTACCCTTTGCCCTACAGTCCTCATCTTGGGAGATAACGATGTGAATATATATAATTACGGTACCTGAATTGCTGGGAACATCATTTTGGTGGTTACGACATTTGTGCTACCATCCCATGCAGTTGCTAAAATCTCGTTTTTAGAAATTCCAGTCAATGTTCCATTCTAAGAAACCAGTGAGAGGACAAGAAAATTAACAGTTTTCTACAGTATGCCAATTATGTTGCAGTAAATTAATTCTTACATTGAAACCAATGTCGATGCGGAATCCGATAGGGCCATTGGTTAAGGAATAGTTAAAAGTGTTTAAAGCCATGGGGTCTAAGGCAGGGAATCCCATAACTTGTTTCCCTCCTTTTATTTCTCCACTGAATTTTTCTAGTGTCTTTATCATGTAATCTTCTAATGCAGAATTGCTCTCTATTTATACATGTATGAATTAGAGTGAATTGGGATGCATTCGTTCTTGTTAGTTAGTCGTGTTCTGACCAGGATTTTTAACTGAGGTGTATGCAAAAAATAAATCAAAATCTTACTTGGATTAGAGATTACAGCTCCATGAACAAGAACGACACAAAGTCCAACAATGACCACAGTTGAATAAGACATGGCGCTTCTATTGAAGTTGATTATTGTCAACAACAGGAAGACTGTATACAAATTGAAAGCCACTCGTCATTCGCTACTTAACATTTAATTCCATAAATAATAGAGCCTGTCACTAATGTCGAGTATGCATTTGCTAAGCATTATGCATTTCATATTGAAAATAATTGCATAATGAGATGTGAAGATAACTGTTAAAAATCGGTTTAAAAGATTCGTAATATACATCATCATCACATCTCATTCCCCTTTACAATTAAACAGTCACCTTTACAAACAAACAGTGAAAATGTGTACACACATTTCCATACTTACAATCGCAATGCAAACATATATTTACACGTGTAGGCACGAAATTGTCATCGTTAGGTAGGTTAGGTGCGTAAAAGTAAGGCAAAGGTCTTTCAGGATTAAAAGAAATCAATTTGCATCTCGATTGTAAGGACTGCATTTCGTGTGCACTTTGTACTGCTTTGAATCAGATTAGTAAACAAATGATTGCTGTCATATACTCAACTTTCATAGACGTAAACTCATACTAACAATAACAATAACCAGCAAAGATACATAATACTGTAGATATGCTTGCAGGCATACAACCGTTTTTGTATAAAAGATAGAAATTATTATGTGACATACCCACGAGTAAGTATAGTTAAATATAAGTGTTGTTTCATGTGATGTAAGGGGGTGGGGGGAAATCATTTTATTCATTTGGATGGAATAAAATAAAATTAGAAAATAATCACTGTCATATATATAAATATGACTGCCACTAATTGACTCAGTATCACAAATAAAAGGTATATAATTATAAAGTAACATTTTAAACAATAAACACATTTAACTTAAGTAAGAAATGAGTGAAATTCATATCGTTTTAGGTGGACTTTAAGATTTGAATAGTTCCTTTGATTAACAAAGAATTAAAATTGAAAGATGAAATTATTTCCCACATTATATTTAATTCAGGGGTTGATTCAGTTTAATAGTAGTTGTTTCAGCCTTTATTTCTAGTCAAAAATGACAATATTCTTAATGTATTCTACACCTCAGCGAACGAATAAAATTAAGAGCTGTTTGAAGTACATAATTACTGAAATCTATTTAGCCATCATCTCAACTGAAATTTATTATTATTTTATCGTGATTTGCAATACTTAAACATCTAGTTTTATAATCAGTAATGATATACACTGTGAAATTTTATAAAAATTTAACGTATAACTTACTTGACTTTTTTGGGATTATTTGTAACTCAAATCAGGGTAGACCCACTTAGAGAAATTAAGTTTTGAAATTGCGAGACGATGCACAAATAACTTTATAGACTTCAGTCTTCGCTGTGTTCCTCTCTTTTCTCCTTTCAAATTCCAATTGTTGGATCTTGAGACAAGTTAAACAATTTAACCCTTCTTTAAGGCATCATATTTGTACCGTACCATGCACGTAAAGATGCACCCCACACCCAACAACAACACACAAGCCAACAATGGGAGGTGACTGAAAACAAAAGAAATAGAATGATATGCCAATGTGGAAATTAATATTATGTGTGTGTACCTTGTAATCATTATCATCATCTTCCTGTGGAGCAATAGCCATGAACGACATCATGCTGTATACAGCAACATTAACGTTAAAAAGGGCCAATGCAAACAAAATGCTGACACAACCTTTTTATGTTCATTCATTTTCACGTAGCTTAGTAGCTTCCCCTATCCTATGTCTCACTTTTGCCTAGATAGAATTTTAATGTGCATTGTGCACCTACTTAAGCACAAAGTATAGGGAATACACAGTGTAGAGACTAGAGAGTAACAGCTACAGTCACTTGCACTTGAATGCAAAAATACGAAATGACGTGATAAACGTAAACAAAAACAAACGTAAGCGTGCACAGCAGGACAAACATCTTAAGATATTCTCATGTATGAATGTGCACAAAGCACATAATATAACCTACATATTTAGTAGTAAGGGATATTGTATTAGGTGTATCTGTTGTATATATGTAATAATTATGACACTTACGCATGTACATGGGCCTTTTTTCACAATGCAACATCATCAGTTGTGTGTGGCAGAGAAGTTCTATGTTATGTTGTGTGTATTAAGATATAAAACGAGTCCTTGCAGAAGTGACACAAAAATAGTAATCAGTGTTAGTTAAGCATTCAAGTGAAAATAAAATTAAGTTTGCTCTACAGTATGCTAGAAGAAATCGTAGTTAAAAATGTACCTACTTAAGCGATACGTACGTAGTAGCGTAAAGTAAAGGGAATTTACTAGCATAAAAAGATTTACTAGCTTAACGTAGAATGCAGTATAGTTTACTTAATTACGCTCTTAATTGATTAAGTAGTTGCTAAAACAGGACACAACGATTAGTTTTTGCCACTAGTAAATAGACAAATGTACATTTAAATAATTCCATAAACTATAATTAGTATTAGACTATAAATTAGTTATAATTAACATTAGAAAAGAATCTTTATATTGTCCCTTTAAGTTTACACTCGTAAGTATTTATAGAAATGCACAGCTTGCATTGCATAGTAGTGGTTATAATCATAAAATATAATTAAGAGAATTGTACTGTGGTCTACAAAAATTATTGATCTGTTAGCATTTCGTGGTGTACCATTCGCATTCCATTTAACTGGATTACTAAGGTGTGATTCTAGAAGTTCGTACAAATACTATCCACTCTGACGGCTATAATTAAACAGAGATAATCATCTCTCTATTTTTTGCTAGTAGTACTAACATAGTATATCCACTATGCTTGATAATTACTGCTAGAGGTGTGAATAGGTCAGGAGTCATATCATACTCGTTGAGTTGCCTTATCTATAAAGTTGCTCTTAGAAAACACTTCCAATTTCTTTGGGTCGCGCAGTCATGTCATGTCAAGTTTTATGTACACCTTCCACTTGTTAAAGCATCGTCCGTTCTCAATATAAGCTTCCAGGTAGTGTTTGTACATTTATTTCCTTTTTTATTTGTTTAAGCATTAAGGACTACATATTGTGTGTACATGAACTATACTGTGTACTATATATGCCTGTCTGTAACATATTTATAAACATTTCCACTTAACACTGAACTAAAACTAATTTACAATTCAACACAAGGACCTACAAGAATATTAATTTAGGCTTTTGGACTGATACACTGCACAATACCCATTTTTACTAGCCGCAGCAATCACTAGGCTTACTTACTTATTACTGTTATTACCTGTATTAGAACAATAATTTGTTCTATGGAAATGTGCATGCTTGTAAACGTACAGCAGCACACGAATTACATTACATCTACAGATACTTACTGCTTGTGCACTCAAGTGAAAAGTTTTCATTGCTTGGCAGAGAGAGAGAGATTTAATATATTGGGATAATACATTGTAAACGCCTGTTTTGGGAAGATTTATATCTTGCTGTATATTGTGCATGCACTATATTAGTATGTGTATGCTGCTGGCATATATTAATATATAATACTAGCAGTAGTATTTATTTGCAGTAGGATATAATAATAATGTTGTTATCAGAATCACAATATTAAGCATAGGTAATTAGTAATTACTAATCACCATACTGCACTCCTATTATTCATTAGGTACATGGACGTATTCTAATACGATTTATTATTATTATTATTATTGTATTACTATGATAGGTGTGCTTAGGATTTTATTTCGGACATTACATAGTAGAGTACAGCAGGGTTTGTAACAATATTTCAGCCCTAAATTTAAGGTTCAAAGACGCGCACTATAGTAGCGATTATTAACAAATGCTATCATTACTGCCATCAAACTGCCATATTATTTTATAGCTCGTCAATTCAACCTAACGAGTCTGTCGGGTCTATACAACACAATATTTCAGTTAGTTGCAAGGTTGTCTATCACGCATATTATAGCAATTATTTAGTAGTGAAGCTACTATATGCTTTTACTTTGTCTGTCTGTCTATCTACCTATATCTATGTAATGTACAGTATGAGTGGCGAATGAAGCTACAGCTTTTAATACATGAGCCCGTACACCCCTTCCACGTAAAAAGTAATAAATAACAATAAAAAAGCGGATCATAGTATCCATAGTTACAATTGTTGCAATTGTCTTTTTATTGTTATTTATTACTTTTTACATGCAAAGGTATGCCCACTCATCTATTAAGAGCTGTAGCTTCATATGGAATTTACGTGGAAGGGGTATACGGGCTCATGTATTAGAAGCTGTAGCTTCATTCGCTACTCATACTGTACATATGTATCTATCATCTATCTACCTGTCTGTGCGCAAAAATGTACCTAGTAGTAACAATTGCAATACATGGGCAGAATCGAACTTGTTCATGACCGGAAGCTCAAGTATGCTTTTGTATTGTCCGTCTGTCAGTCTTTATGATCCAATTGAACAATTACTGGCTGCTTCGCTACTATTTTGCATTGGTTTGCAATGGTTGATTAAAAGATACGATTGCAAGGGCATAGCGAAAGATGTAAGGGCTTGAGCCCCTTCCCCCCCNGGGCTTGAGCCCCTTCCCCCCCCCCCCAGATTCCGAAAAAAGGGTTATTTGACAAAAATCTATGCGATTATATGAAACAATGCTCCATGCTCTGAACTCCCAAACCCCTCGAATCTCCCCATTTGTTGCTGAATCACTATTTATTGTGTGATTGCATTGTTTATGTGGACTAAAATCCAT
The DNA here is from genome assembly GCA_019776165.1 of Pogonognathellus flavescens. Taxonomy (NCBI): domain Eukaryota; kingdom Metazoa; phylum Arthropoda; class Collembola; order Entomobryomorpha; family Tomoceridae; genus Pogonognathellus; species Pogonognathellus flavescens. The sequence continues at coordinate 1,040 of JABASD010001367.1, read as the reverse complement.
TTAGAGTGCAATTAGATGACAAATGTTACATATGCATTGTTAAATCGTAAAATAGTATTTTTAAATACTGCGTGTTTGCATCTTGAATTGTAATCTTGAACCGTAAACCTTATTTATGTTGTACTAAATAAACAACGTTGTTAATTTGCCTATCTTTTTAGGTTAGATTGCTGCAATCTTTTACATTTCATTACTACATTATACATAGGGCTAATAATACATTACATACCATGAACATCAAAACAAACAATAGGAGAGATGACTTTTAATTATTAGACAGAACAGATATTAATTAATGACGTTTTTACAATAAACATGTTTTTTCTTTCAGTGTAGTGACCGTGAAATATTCTGTTAGGTAAATCGAATGTAGGTAAACAAAGTAATGTATTTTCATCTCACTGTCAATTTAATAGTTACGTGCTATAATTACCTAATTCAATACATTATGTCACATCAATTTATTGTATGGATTAAAATTCTTAATAAAAAACAAAAAATTTACAAACATTGTCCATTCACAAATGCACTGCACCGATAATTTACTGTTTATTCCTCAGCCTCCACAACAGTAGACAATCCTGGAACATGACGAGTTTTATATTTCCGGTCACTCTGTTTTACATCTGTAGCTGTTTTTTCTTCCGAATCTCTTAGTGGATTTTTCATTTCTTCCTTTGCTTTTGTGCCAACATCAATATTTCCGACTTCTTGGAATTCTTTAGCTTCGATCTCACTTTCAAAGATTATACCGTGAATAATTTCATGTTTACCCTCTTCATTTTCAGAATTTCCGTCTTTAATCGTTTCTAAATGAAGTAGTTCGTCAAATAAATTTTGTTCGTTCAATTTTTTATAATATTTGCGTTCTTTTTTGGCCACAGTAGCAACTTCATGTTTTATTTCACTGATTATTTTTTTCCTCATTTCCTTGTATTCTGCCACTTTATTATTCCTTTCACGCTCGCGTTTTTTTCTTGCTGTAGGTATAACTGTGTGCGAAAATGTTGATGTGAGCGCGATATCAGTTTTAGGTTCAT
>JABASD010001366.1:0-41688 GCA_019776165.1 Pogonognathellus flavescens | reverse complement strand
CAAAATTGTAAGACTTTCCACTCCAGTGTGGAAATAGCTTTTTCCCTTGGCTCACATTCCCTCTTGTTTTTACAGTGTATAACAAAGGTAGGATTATCATGATGTATTTTATAGATCTGTATGTCATAGTCATAGTGTATATTGCAGCCGTCCTGTGTGTACAAAACGATCCTACGTGTATAGAAAGTGCTTTGGCTGAAAAGCATTATGATTTCCCCACAGGCGTTGACTCGTTTTGGGAATTCTGAAAATAAAGATACCAGAGAGACACTGACTGAGTGTCTACTTACAGCATACGACTCTGTGACGTTGACGTTATTGCTGCTGCTGTTGTTGCTGACATGGCTCTTGTATAGCTCTACTTGGTATATAAAGCTTTTTCTGCTTAGCTTGCATTGCCTTTGCTGCTACTACCCTACAGCAATTGAGTAGTGCAATATAATGCGGTCATTTGCAATAGCATTGTGAGCTAAAGTAGGTTGACATGATAATATTCCTTCGACGTATTTGACGACTTGACTAGGTTAGTTTAGTTTCGTTTCGTTTGTTCTCTCCTACATTTGTTTTGCAATTATTTTTACGACTTCGGACGAATGGTAATGTAATGTAACGTATTAGCTGTATGTGTCTGCTATTATTCACGCCGATTGTTTGACACGGTGAGATAACTCGTAAGAAAATCCACTCAACCAACCCAATTCATATATGAATTAGTCCACCTTGCCTTTTTTATCGACCAAACACTCCAAACAATCAATATTACAATTATAACAACAGATATTTACATGTAACAAGGTAGGTGGCTTGACTTGACTCTGATTATGGCTACAGTACAGGAATATCTGTATACTAAAGATATAAATATACAGTTCTACTACATTTATAGCAAATAAATTCTGTATATATAGATTAAGATGACTGTATTGTGTATAGGTGTTATTTTGTCCTAAATTTCTTGACTGTTTGCTCCTAATAAACACCATAAAGAGACTACATCATGTCACTTTTCGTGTAATAACTTGATAGGTTGTTATAATATTTCGTCGTGTCCTTCGTTGTCGTGTCTTGTCATGTAATGTCATTACTCCTTCGATTGCTTATGCCTTGTATGTATCACGTATCGCTTTGTCTTATCTGTAATTAATGTTCCCCTTCATATAAGCTCAATCTTCGAGTAAGTATGCAAGCAATAAAATAAATAAATGCATTGACAAACTTTACAATCTGTACAAGCACAAAAACAAAGTAGGTATATGCAAAATGTATATAATTTAATATTCTAGTAGTCTCTAGTAGTATTCCCATAGCAGACTCATATACGCATCATGTTGAGCTGTATAAGTACCAGAGAGTACATTAAATACCTATTTACCTACCTAGTATCTATCAACTTGATTGTTTACAACTGCAAAAAATGTATTAAATCAAATATATGAGTGCGAATGACTATGTGGTATCGTAGATTGAAGCAAACGACCACACCGCATTTATTCACACACACACGCAATGTAATCAAGCATTAAGTTATGTTTATGTAGAAGAACAACTTGTATTTGGATACACAGCTACAATACAAAATTTTACACGGTAGGTATATACAAAGTATCTCACAGTATCATCATACGTCTCCACAATAAAAAATAATTCAGTACATTATTCTATGCACAGTGATATCTGCTAAGATATGATATGAGACGAACATAACTACGTAGCATTATATGTAAGGTGTAAATTAAAACACAATTCATGAAGAGCAAGGATAAAAAAGTATAAAAAGAAGCCTGTGCACTCAATATTTTTATCTGTACGTCACATACTACATGCACGAGAAGAATTTGTGTCGTACAAAATGAACATCACATTTACACACTATGCATGTTTGACTAATGTATATGGTGTATTAAAGTTGAAGAGTACCAAAGGTATATTTGATTCGGATTCATCAGTTACAGTGTGGTGCGTACTACTACAGTTCTACAGCTCTATAGAAATCTGCAAGAACAATTTTTATGTGCTGTTTTGGTTTTTGCAGTGTAATTTAATGCAATATATTGTATATAGATAATCCTGAACACGTTAATGTGCAATGTAATAAATATAATTCATTTGACTGCAATTCGTATCGCATGGGCACATTATTATGTTTGACAAACAGTTGGTTGATTTTGATCTGCGTACAGACAACAAGTATGGTATGATCGTATTGTGTGAGTTACAACGACCACTTCTACCACCACCACTAATACTGCATACTCTTCTCGAGCGAATAGCGTACATATGGTCTCAAGCTGTGTCTCTCTCTCTGTATCTCTGTCGTGTGAAATTCTCAAATAGAGTAGATCAGAGTCAACTGAGACTCTAGCCACACAGTCACACTTGAACAATTCCATTCATTCACATAATGTCTACAGTATTGTATGTATGGCAATATAATGCATTATTATACACTACTCTCTATAGGGTAACGTGTACAGCAAAACAATTGCTGTGTTAACTATAAACATGGCAAAAGAAGTACATACTACGGGGAGAAATGAATTATCCTGCAACACCTGTGTGTAGGTAAATGTATGTTGGAGAGCGACGTAGGTAATATTATTATTATTACACGCTTGGCATGGGTTAATTTAAGTAAGTTGGGCAAGGTGGGAAATTCTAGATTTGTCTGACTGACTGAGTGACATACCAATGCACTTGAATGAATGTTGGTCGACTGTGCTCAAGTGATGTCTGGGTATTGTATTGTAATGATATAGAATTAGCAAAGACCTATGTAAACAAGAGAATCCGGTTTCAACTCTCAGTTCTGTGTAAATAAATACAATATTATGATTTGTTCTCTGTGTGTACATACTCAATACATTCTATGCATAGCGAGTCAATGTAAATGCATAGAATCTACATACGATTTAAATATAATACGCTTTATCACACAGATAGTAGTACTATAGAGGTATTTGTAAAAATGCCTGTGTTATACATACGAACTACGAACGTACTTACTTTTCTTGATCTACTAACTGTACATATACGCATACATTATATTATACTAGTTCTTACTGCATTTTACTTACTTTTGTTGGTAATAGTACGATTATTGCCACTAGTGAAGGTGGTGTGAGTAATTTAATTCGTTTATAAATGAAATGAACATTAAACTTTGTATTTAGTCTAGAATATTATGACGATAATAATAAACAATGTGTGTGTGTAACTATTAACCTCCCATATGCAGTACGCGTGCTTGTGTTGAAATTGTGTGAGAATTTATCCCATGAAATATTTGTCATAGCTTCTCATTGTCTGTCGCACACAGGAGATAAGGATTTTATGGACTTCCGCTGCTAACTCCCTATACATGCTATACATACACGATAAATCAGTATCGTCTGCCTATATTAATATAGCATTAGATATACAATGTATTATGGTTAAGTTTAGATTAGATAAAATTAGGTTTATAGATCTTGATTGCTGCTAAAGAGTAATTAAAACTTCTCGTAATTTGCTGTATCAATTTTCCCATCGGATTTCACATAAAACTGTGCAGAGGGTCTGGGGTGAAGTTCACAGAGTAAATCTCAATAAAGATAAAAGCAATTGGAACTTTAATGAGTGCGAATTCATGAGAATGAAAATGCAGTTTCATTTTTAATAGGTAGGTATTGAATACAAAATACTACAAGCACATGTAATGTGCTATATCTGTAAGTTGATAGTGCAGTTAATAAACAATATTTTGTGTCGCAATGATTCTTATCGCGAAAACAAATAGTAAATAAAAAAGATTGGTCAATACAAGTGTAAATACACGATAGACGAAGCTTTTACACGATCATAAAGGGTTCACTGAACAAATCTAATTAAATCAAGTCGACTGATATATCTTAGGCAATATTCACTTGTACATTTGTATTTAGTACCTTAATGTACTCTTCATTCAGGCAGGTTGTTTGATGACTAAGAATGTAATCATAATTTAATATGTAAATATAATCATGCTCATCTTCATAATGCATCCACTTTATGAATCATTTTTTTGATTAGTTCACTTGGAAATTTTTTAAAGGTAATAAAGAATATTGTACACACAGAGAATTTTTACTCCCAGAGAGTACACAAAGTTATAGTACTAGTTATTTCGTATTTACTAACACTAAATATTTACATGTGTAATAGTATGAAATTTGTACACACACAACACAGGAGAATTATAATAAGTGCATTATTACCACAATCGAAGATATACCTGGGTTGTCTAAAAGATATATCTGTCACGATTTGTTTGTAAAAAAATGTGAATTTTTAGAGAGTGAAAACTTAACTGGTCAAACGAGCCTATCCCATCTTGTTTATGTAGTGGTCCCTTATCATCGTCTTTGACGTGCCAATGCATAGCAATGGAAATTTGTCTATGTACTACAACTACTTCTTCTTCTATATCGTTACATTTATAACACTAAACAGTAAACAGTTACAGTTACTAGTAAATAAATACTTACCTACCTATATACATACACATATGCATGTTTAGATTTTACTGTTATTGTAGTCACACATTATTACTCCTAAAGTTAGAGAAGCTGGTAGTTTATGCTATGCTAAACATTCAACATGTTTATTTATTACTGGTAAGGAAAGCAGCATAAGGAGAGAAATGAAAGAAATGCTTTAAATAACCAAATTGTAAGTTTTCTTAAATGATAATTCTGTCCATGCATTATATGTGCTGTTTGAACTGGCGTTTACAATAATAAATACTTACACGAACAGTTACTACTGCTTATTATAATATATACTGGTAATAAACAAGCATCTGCAACAGTAGGTCGAAAAACATACAACACAAAACTACAAACTCAGCATAGATGATCAGATGCATGATAATTTCAATTTCAGATTAATGTAAGTGTCTGTAGAGTACATAAGAAAGTCCTTGTGACGAGTGGAATACCCAATTCAAATTGCTACAGTAAATTCCTTGTAATAAGTGTGAGTGAATTTTGCTTGGCCACTCATTCATGAATCATGATCATCAAATATTTCTTGAGGAGAGATATGGTACTCAGATCTCTATATACAGTATATGAAATTGCATACGTAGGCATAAAAGTATTTCGTAGTAGTGGTGATCGTAAATTAAAGTTTTATTATTCTTGGTGTGCCTACTTCAGCAACAACTAAAGAATACACCAAATCAACCAATCGACAGGAGCATAAATATTGTGCAAATGTTACTATTTGACTGTATTATAGACTTGACTTGGCTGTGGCTCAGGCTCGTCACACCAAATTATTTCATTATTTACTTGGATTTTCTTATTCTTTAACGTTTAATACGTTCGTAGCGTTTGACTTGACATACGACATGCGAGACCTGACACTGAGCTGTTTAGGTATTTTATGAATTTTAATTCCGCTGATAATGTGACACGAGACAATCTACAGAACAACTTGCAAATCCACTTAAGTAGAGATACAAAGAGTCAGCAGGACATTACCAGTATCGTTTCTGATATTTGTGTGAGCGATACCGCAGCTTCATGCTGTCATATTATTTTATCAGCCTTACTTTGCACACAGAACAAACCAACTTGATGGTGGGCTGCTGCTGCTCCTGCTTCAAACTACAAATCCATTTATCACAAACAAGCATGAACACTTTTCTCGTTTTCTTTGTCATTGACTTCTTCATATAATGCAGAAAATTTACATTCGTAGTACTTAATAGAGAATTGCTTGTAATATTTCGGTAGTTTTCAAAACTCACTGTGAAAAGTGGCACACATAATATAATCATACAAAATCGTAAGTATAGTATACAGCGAAAAGTGATAAGTACTGTGTGCTCGCTCGGCACACACCATTCATTTCATCAAAAAAGAAAATAAAAACGAAGACGAACCAGGGATGCTTCTTACAGAAGAAAATGAAATACAATTATTAATTTCTCAGACAGACAAATCACTACTGATATGACGATGCGTTGAACCAATCGGCATATAAACTCTGTTATTACTCTCACAGACATTTATCAGACCATGCATGAATAATTACTGCAAAAAACATGTGCACTGCTTCTAGAATCGAGAATTACATGAATTAAAAGAAAATGAGATTGAGTATCCGGATTTCCAATGGACTTACCTACCTAACGTCTCATACACGCTGTGAACTGTTTTACAAAATTACTGCCAGACTATACGTTAGTCATATGATAGACAGTTTCAATCCGGAAATCCTTGTGCATTTTTATAACTCTAATCATTTCTACAATTGTTTAAAGCTACTGCTTTGTACGGTTGAGATCTTTCATTTCATTTCATACAGTAAATATTTGTACCTAGATAATGAAACAACCTAATAGAGCTTGCACATTAAACTAATGATTGAAAGACAAACTAAATGCAATTTTATTACGTATTTGCTGTACCTAAATTATGACATTTTTCAATTAATATTTTTTGATAACCATTTTCCTGCAAACGTGTCACTTTTTAAACATCCGAACTTTTAATCTCTTTGTCTTTGAGTCAAATACTATTTTCTGAGCTCTTGAAGCTTTTAATTACACCAAAATTTTAATCAGGTTTTGTGAATCGATTCATTAACATTTATGTGTACAAGTCCGATATTCCCGATACATACAAGTAAGCCATGTGCAATGCAATGTGTAGCACAGTTTTAAATAACCCATATGTGGACAATAAATGAAAAGAAGCAGTGAATGAAGTATGCCTATTTGATTTATAGCATTTTTGCGTGCTTCACTTGTCATCCTTATTTTGTACCTAACCTAAATAAGGAACTAATAAGGCAATATTATATAGGTAAAAGATTCTTGGATGTGATGTAAGCTGTGATTATATCTGTAATAATTACAGATTTGATAAATAGTTTGTACCAGAGAAGTTCAAATAATAATGAAATACACAATTCAGAAATTACATCTCTTAACACTAGAAACCAATAGTAAAAAATGGAACCTGCACCACACAGTACCATAACCAACATTAAATGCCGGCAATTAAGAAGCGTGTTTTTGTAAGATATGATTTTGTCATAGAATGAGGCAAAACATCATATCTTCAATCAGAAAGCAATTTATTTTGAAAAGATGATGAGAATGATGGTAAATGATTTAGTGTCATCATTCCTCTCAGTCAGTAACAGAAAATTTCATAATCTTATATTTTATACTAGCAACTAACAGATTAATACTGTTCAAATGTAGGTTAGATTTTTAGATGCACTGTATCTGTACGCACTACTATAAGAATGTTTGTAAAGTGTGATATTGTTACATCTGTTATTATCTTATACTTTTTAATTTTTAGTATACATTGAGCATGTAGGCTGTAGGCATTGAGAATGTGAGTGAAAAAGTTGAGTTATTTTTGCTGCAGGTTAAACATGAAATTGTTTCCGCAGTTAATTACCTGTACAATGCACGGTTGAATTCATACTATAAGAAATGAAATCAGCCTTTGTACAAATAACATGATTAGACATAAATAACAAACAAATAAAAAGAAATCGGATGTTCTCATCTCTCAAGGAGAAAATCAATTGAAATTAGCACACGTGTCAAATATTTTAATGAGCTGTCATTTCTCCGAGAGTATTTCATCGCACAATAATAATTAGGAGTAATAATTTGTACAAAAACTGCAGAAGCTATCCACGGGAGCTTTGCTCATCCCATTTAATTACATACCATGCTCAACTGCATTATTGACAGCACAGGACAGCCCAGCATATTCAAAACTTTTAAACTCACATACCATCGCAATTCACATTACTTTATAGAGAGAGAGACAGAATATAGAAGAAGATGAGGATGACCTGAACTCACAACTCCATATAGTTCTTTCTACACTACAAAAACACCCATGTCCAATTGAATTCTGTATAGGCAGAGGTAAATATGTAATTATTCAGAATGTAGTACTCTTTAATCACACAAAGCAACGCAATGCAAGGCAATGCAATATACCTCTCTTGGAACACAATGCTAAGGAAAAATTGTAGTGAACTCAAATGAATAGCCAATAAGTACAGCACTACACAATAATAATAATAATACTAGATACACGAAACTGCTGTTAGGAGTACTAGATAGATTCATTCAACATTAAAAGTAGGCAGGTAGCTGATATTCAATATTGGACTACTCTGAGAATCAAATGGACTATTTCGACTATTACCACAACAAGCCGTGTCATAGTCATGAAGACTTTTATACATAGAATAAAGCACTAGTTTACTTTGGGTTTCCTTCTTCATCCTCCTTTGCTCTGGCTGCCTACGATTAAGAATACCTTCCTATAAATAGCTTGACACATTTCTGCCTGCCGAACCTCACGTTTTTCTCATACAGTTCCATTTACTACTATGCGACCATTAATACTCCACTATAGCACTTCAAACCTTACTTAAACTCAACTACCTACCATTCACACTCACAAAATACAAACGAACGACCAGTTAGCTAAAAGTACATTAATATCAAACTGTGTGTGTGTGTATAAAGGCATGGTGATAGTGTGGCACTTACTATTACTACTAAATGTAAATTCAAAGTGTTCATATTCAACCCATATAACTAAATCTGTCCTGTAAGTAAATGTATATAAACATCTTTTCTTCTACTTACAAAGCCCACATTGAAATTCTCATCAATTTATCCCACATTTCCTATTGTAGAGGCAAAGTCTCAATTCATTCGTGTAATATGAACATCTTCCTCACTCCACCATCCATCCTTCCAGTCCCAAATGCAATACAATAAATAACCAAGTAATAAATATTAGAATAGTGTCCCTACTTAACTAGTGTAGTGTGTGTTAATGATAAATCTAACTGTACAATAAGCCCAAAAGGAGTTATAGCCACTAAGGTCTTAAATTAACATGGCTTTTCCACCACCTACTTCTTCATTTTTATATTTGTATGCATGCATTAAGACAGATTTAATAATTTGTACTTGTCTCAACCAGTGAAATGAAAAATTCCTAAGAAACTTCAGTCCGCATTAGAAAAATGATGTTTTCTTATTCTGTCATCATTATTTCATTAAATTGCTACACAAAAGTCAAAATCCGTAGTGCTACATTGCTAAGGTGTGTTTATAGTTTACACAGCATCTTTAGTATCTGTAGTGGTAGTTACATTGCAATTCAAGTCAAATACATTTAATAGTAAATTAAAAAAGATTTACAAATAACACGGTAAATTACATGCGGCTAATGACTCTTAAGAAGTAAACACGATTTCATGCACACCTAATGCATGCAAATAAGAAATCACAAAGCACGTGCATTTCTCTACCATACCATTAGTATAACTTGTAACTCTACAATATTCTATACAATACTTCTTTTGCTAATGAAAATAATGACATTTATTTATTTCTAATGTGCTATTCAATTTAATATGATAATGACACACAGCATAGCGCAATTTATACCGACAAATATATATACGAAGAGCAAGAGCATTAGTAAATACTGTAAAGAAAATTAAATGACATACCTTAATAAGAAACGGAGAAAATCCACAGAACACGCAATCCAAAAAATGTTGCAATCTGCAAGGAGCAAGTGAAAACGAAATAAAAAATTAATATTATGCACTGAGAGAGTCAAGTCAATGTTATTAGATCAAAGGGCTTGGCTTTGGTTGAGTTGGTGGAACTTATTGAAGCAATAAGTACATTAAAAAGTGCAACAATTCAATGCTAGTAAACAAAACGCAATTTCTACACAATTCTCCTGCGAACAGAGGCGTAATGTTTACAGCTATAAAGATATACAGAGGTACTCACACAGTCACACACACTTGTGTTTATTGTCGTTTTTATTTCACTTGTATCGTGTATAGTGGTGGTGGCAATGCAATGGCAAGTGTATCAATTGAAGCTTAGAGAACAAGTGAAGCAATAATCCAACTCAGAATAATAATTCAATGCGAAGTAATGTAATATAATCTAGTAATCCAATTCTCACGGGTCTTGTCTTCAACAATTATAACGTAATTCCATTCAATCCGTCAATATTATTATATCCACGAACTTTAGAACAGTGAGAATCTTTATTTGCTTTACAACTTTTTTATTTATACTGTGTACTTTATGGTCCCAAATGTGTACACGAGCTATTTGCAGTATCCATATAGATTTCTTCTGTATTTCGTGAACAAAACATGCACTTGTTGTTGGATGTACAGTGTACGAGCTTACTTACAGTGTAAGAAGAATTAGAAAAATTCAAATTTCTTATTGCACACTCTTACAAAATGTACTACACACAGTTGTTGTCCTTTGTAATAAACTTGATGTTTCTGTAGGTGGGTCTCTAGAGTACTGTAGAATGATATTGAAATTGTTTTTAGACCCTACTATGAAAAATTCCCTAGCATTTTTAGATTCTTTCAGTTCAATCCACCCGACTGTAAAGGTCAATAGTCACTTTAATGCGTGTATTTTAGAAGAAAAACGACAGAAACGCTTTAAGGCTAGAACAAAAAAAGTTTTGACAGTTTATGGTCTACTCCAGACACGTCTAGGTGTAGAGTATGTTAAATCCTCTGGAAGAATGAGTATGTTTTTAGCCGGTAGTGGTATAGTTAACTTTGTCAAGTAGTCACTTACACACTGAACAAGTCCTATTATTCTTTGTGCAACAAGTACATGGTTCTACAGAATGTGACTATACTTTGTATAATGTGTTTGTACAATTACCAAAGAGAACAGGAACGACCCCAAACTCCTAATCGTCAGCTATGTGTAGTGTACGACCACCAGCAACACTACCAATTCTATTTATAGTTTATTTGGAGAATATTTTTAACAAACTTGTCGAACATAATATTCTTACTCGAGTACATACACGTTGCTGCGCATATATTATTATTGTCTTTGATTCCACACTGTTATGTACTTTATTGGTTCTAGCCGAGAGTATTACTTGACATAAACGTTCACATTGACAGCTAAGTATGTCTGTAGGAACTTACTTAACTATTATACGGTGAAATATGGGTAACATGGAATTTTACAGGGAGACATACTGAGAATAACGTAAGTAGGTATAGTAAGTGTATTGTTTATGGATGGAAAAGACCTACTCAGGAAAGAAATAGCTTTAGTATAAAAGGAATTTTGGGAAAACACTTGTTTCGGCTTGTAATTATCAATGAGACAAAGAGTTAATGGAAAATTCTCAGCCAAATTATAGATGAGATTTTCAATTTTTGTAAATTTATGTCCGTATTGATTAACATGATATCAAATTTATAGAGGAGCTACTATTGCAATATGTAAATTTAATTATTTGATCATTTCGTACATAAAAAAGTTCCAAGTTCATGAGATGAATATTTCCACTATGATTGTCATTTGCTCATCATAAAAGAAAATATGTAGTTTAATATTTGCAGATTCTATTGGAACTTACAAGTTTTGTAAGTTTTCTCTTTGCACACTTACAAGTTTCAATTATTTGCTCGCGTATGTTATGATAAATCAAATATGATGAACACTCGACTGAAAGACCATAATTGTTATCTTGAAGATCTTGTAGAGGCTCTTCACCAACAAACGCAGCAGAAACTTCCTTTTCTCTCCTGATGGGAAAATTTTCAACTGTATAGTATCTCCGTCTGTCTAGTAGTATTGAATGATTCTATGTATATCTCTTAGTCTCAATGTAATAATATGTTTGACGCAGCGAAATAGTACAGAAGTAGTAGTTGTATCAGCGTAATGTAGCGTAACGCAACCAATCAATCGATTCTGAGTATTTGATTTGTTATAGAATGGGCAGTACTGCAATCTCATATGAATTGGAAATCGATTTCACTTCCTTACTTATAGATAGTTAACGAGATAGCAAATTTATTACAAACCCTTAGGTATCTATTCATGAGTCTCCTCGTGTGTTTCTTAAAGAAACTTTGTATGTAATCTTCGCGACGCAAATTACTGGACGTATCACTTTTTTCACACTTGTCCACCAAAACAATTTTATAACTTGGTCATGCAATTGCAATACCGCGATAAATGACGTTTCCAGTGTAGGTATACCTTTATAATAAGTAATTTAACAACAGCTGCAATTACTCCACACTTTAGTAAGAGACAAAGTCAAAAAGAAATGTCATTACAGATATAAATTCCATCCCGGTGTGTTCAACACTTCAATGAACTTTTCTATCACACAATCTGCGTAGTAAACAACAGGTAAGAAAATAAAAAATCCCACAAGAATTATTCAGTAAGACCGGCCTACGGTACAACAGTCTGTATAGAATCTAAATGGATATCACCAATACAAAAAGAAATGAAAATGTTGTTAATCCTTATTAGTTGTTCAAAAGTACTAAATAAAACGTATAGTGAGGAACGCAGTAGAAAAATAATTACTAGTGTAAGTAATAGTGGAACAGTTCTACGTAAGTTGGACTTAAAGTTGTAAATGACAAGAGAGGAATGTTTTCGGCACGGCACAAAATAGTCAACGCAATGTACACACACCACTAGACACTACTACACATATTTTGCTTTACTACTACAGGTAAGTAAAAAGTAAGTGCAGTATAGTATGTAAGTAGTAAAAGCAGATAGGCAGATTCCTCTAAAGTCTATCTACTAAATGCTACAGTGACGATAGTCTCTGTGTGTAACTTGCAATGCAACACGGTGAGACACTCTAGGACGTTTGTGGGGTTGAGTTGACGTTGTGTTGGATTAGCGTGTTCTTCTATGTGTGTTGTATTGAATACCTTCTGTGGTATGCTCTCCAAAAATGAATTTTCAATGTGTTTTTCTATGCAGTTACATTATCCGTAAGTGCCATGTAATAATGTACACATACCCTACACAACAGACACGGTATATATTTTCTATACGGCTAAAGCATAAGTCTGCTATGTGCTTTGGTTGTTAGAGTTAGAGTTGATGGCTTTGCCATAGAATTACCATGCCGTTGTTGCGGCTGCTACGATTGTTGTCCACACATATCCACCCAATCATCCCAGAGACCTACATTTTCACAATTGCATCCACCTCAGGGGGTTTACCATATCATACCGACGAGTAGAGTCAACCAGTCAACATTGGTAATTTCATATCGGTTACTACCACTATAATATATCTACTACTACTACTACTATAACTATTATCCATATAACAGACAGACTTTTTATATTACTCTCTTTATATTATCTTTTAACCATTTGCTTATCCTTTAGCTTACCTGTACTATTATGAATATAACTATTATTTTACTACATGTGCTCACATCAGTTTAAAGTTTCTGTGCACGATCAAACGTGTAGTATAACTAATACTATATCTGTGTTATAATAATAATAATAATAATCTTATAGTGATAGTAATAGTAATACGTGTACCTAATGCATTATGATTGTACACACATACATTGTATATTCGCACTAAAGATAAAGTATGGTAGTAGTAGAACTACGGTATTGGTAGTAGGATCTGTATAGGTATATAGTAAAATATTAGTGATATTTTATTTACCTATGTGTTTTTCTACCTGGTAAGTTCTATAGTGAGAGACATATAAAAATATTGCATTGTTGGCTCCATTATTCGTGACTGTTGATTTGACTGTAAATCAAGTACATTTTGCCCATAGTAAGTAGTAAGTAGTGTATCACTAATAATAAGAGCTTATAGATTTAAATGGTTTCATCAGTTTCCAAATGGATAAAGATTATTGCACAGAAAGAAGATCTGCATTAAATGGACCATACTATGTTGAATATACTAAAGGTACCTACTATATAATATAGATATTGTATATGAATAAATGTAAAAGAGATGTATCCTCTCAGCTCACGTGTTTATGTGTATCAGTCCCGTATATAGTAAATTTATACAATTGTAATTTACCAATTCGGTTGCGACACTGCTATGTGAACTCAAACCACACCGCACATCATTTGAAGGCAGTTGATGAGACTATTTGAAACGCTTTTCTGTAATTGGATGCCCAGAAGCATGTAGCATGTACTAATACCTTAATAATATGTGTAATGAGATATACAAAAAATATTATGTGTGTAAACATTTTGCAGAGCAATATCAGTTGATTATAATTTAAAACATATTGGGCATTGCCTAGAAAATTGTACTATATAGTGTGTCATTTATGCCTCAGATTAAATTAGATGCTTTATTACAGGATTGTCATTAACCTCGTGTATAATACCACTTGATGATGTAACATGGGAGTTCATGGTAATTATCAGAATAATTTTTGTTAGCTAAGCTATTTGTATAACGATTAGTAAAATCTGCAGGAAGCAAACGCCCAGTATATTCTCATTACTGCAAACTTCAAACCCACACCTGCATTGCAAAGTACCTACGACGTGATATAAAATGCCAATACAACACACACACAGAATTTCTTAAAATCCTTCTTGTCTGGAATGTGAAAAGGAGATAATCTAATAATCGAATCTGGTTTTCTTTGCTGGCGATGCATTCATGAGTTTTTTTTGCAACTATGGCACAGAATACCAACTCATTGCGTTATTTGCATTACAATGCTGAACGGAATATACATTGCATCTATATACATAGTAGCAGAATAGTAATAATATATAAGTTACTACGTATTTGTTTAAGATGCACACGTTATTTGGCAAAGCTGATCAATTCCACGATCAGATCAGGTCACAACAGGCGTGTTCACAAAAATGTATCATATAGCTTTGCTTATTTACCTACCAGTCCTATATAGACATAAAGTATGCGCATAGTTTTATGTTTACTACATACTACTATATTCCTATATAGAATCCATATGCATTTTATGTGTAACGATGTCTGTACTTTACTTTTTTAGACTCAGAGTATACTACGTACTGCATTCTTTTTTTAAATTGCTAATAATTCTTTGCAAACAAGTTGCGTTACGCTTTTGTACTCGTTTTGTACTGTGTGCTGCACTTCAATCTTGTAAGAGGACATAATTTATTTTGATCTCCATTCTGTCGGTCTTGAGAGACGAACACTTGCGATTTGATTAGGTTGGGTCAATCATTTGCCTTGAATTGCCTTGTCTTGCCTAATATGTCGCTGTCTCTTATACATATTAATATACTACTGCTATATATTTCACATTATGTCTTGCTACATGCAACAAGGGTGTTCCTCTACTACTACTATGATCCACAAGAATACATGTTAATGCCCTAGTACTATAAACAGATATTTTTAACAGCTCATACTCTCTTCGTTACACTTCTTTGCATACCTACCACATCAGAAATGTATCCACCTTTGATAATGCACTTTTAACTTTACATTTTTCAAATGCTTTGTTAGCTTTATGCATATATATTGCTCATTTGAATATAAACTGAACAAATTTTGATTCACATACGTATAGGTACTAAACTTACTTTACTACTAGTTAATTTACCTTACCACCACCACGGTATAAAAGACATCAGATACTACTAGACTATACACGTGTGTACTTTACTCTGCATAGTTTCATTTACTTACTCATTCAGACGAGGCACGTTCATTTACACGAGACTAGATGCCTATATAGTCTCTGTCTATTCGTATAATATGAGGTAGGTAGGTATTAGGTATGCAGAATGAATTTATTATACTATGAAGGATATAATAATTTATGTACAGTTACTTGTGTACGTAGTGTTAACACTTACTTACTATAAAAAAAGTTGCGGTACTCATTTTCTTTGGATTATTAGATGGAAAACAGCTGCCGCATGAATTGGTTGACAGAACAAGGTGCACGCATTGCAAAATCAGATATGTAGGCTAAACACTAATGCTACTACTACGACTATTACTACTACTACTCTTCGTTGTAATGTAAATGTAATATTGGGGATGACTTGCTGTCGGCTTGACTTGCGGTTCCCTATAATAGCTTTTTGCATCTCTATGAACGTAGCAGTTAATAAAATGCTCGTATTTTGTCTAGCATATTGTCTGTGATGAATAACATTAAAGGAAAATGATAAGTGCTTTGCTACATACAATAATTGAATGCAAGTTATTTAAAACGAATGCATATGTTAGTATGTTAAATGGAAATGCATTTTTATTTTATTTTTTTATTCCTTTCAACTCAGATTGAGACATGTACATTACTGATAGGGTACTAGATGCTACTACTTTTGTTAATGAGTTTAGTTCAGGTTAGAATTGCTATATTTGTGTTCTATGAAATTTAGAGTGATAAGCTTAAGGACATTCTTCTGTGATCTTAACTTCATTATTATGTAAAAATATGCAAAGCACATTTTCGATATTAGACGCATTTGGCACAGACGCACTATATTATAAGAGATTGTACATTGCTACTATTGTTGTCTGTTTTGATTTATGCACATACTTCCATTATTGTTGTGAATCTGGTTACATTTTCAAATTAGACTCATTAATTTGTTATTAGACAAGACGATATATTTTACTTTAATTGCTCTGTCCATATTCATCTGTATTATATTCGACAAATTTTTAATTTTTAATGTGTCTTTGATTTATCANTGTGTCTTTGATTTATCATTTTGAATGCAATTTCTGCTATAACTCAGTAATTCTCAACACTCTATTTCCAGATGGACAGGTTTTCCCAGAATTAGTAATAATATTAAATTGAAGGATTTTCTCGAATCTCGTTCTCTCATTGTTAGTTGCGCTATTTAGGTTTGGATGACACTGCAGCGGAAAAGTTGCACAATTAATTCACAAATGACGTTCTGAATGCAACTGTATTCAAGTGACATTTGCAAATAATAAAATACGAGTTAGCAGAATTTAATTTAGTTTTTATATTTTAAGCTTTATTTATTTACATATCAAATCAAAATGGGCAACAAGTAAGTTCTACTCGTTCTGTAAAAGTGATGATATTTGTCGCAATATTTTTAATCCTATTAGTCACAGTTAGGAAGAGTTTGTTTGTTCACTTCATTACAGATGTAAATAAAAAGTTTAATCTGCAATCTCTGCATATGCATGATTTATATTGAACTGACAGTTTTATATGATTAATAATTTATTTGCTCAAATATTATTTCCACATGCTGCATGTAGAGGTTTAGAATGACATCGTATCTAGCAGAAAAATTTACATTACACAATTAATTTTTAAATTGTTTACTCTTGCAGATTAATCTTAAACATGTTAATATTCTTGTTTTACATGTTCAAAAGAATAATCTAATAATAATTCTACATTGTGAAATGTGAATCTCTTGTATTCTTATGAAAATACTTTTTCACTCTACTGGTGAATAAAACGAAGCTGGGAAAAATATTAATAAAATATTACCTGCTAAAATTTCTACTATGTCAAATCCATCAAATTATCTGCTTCACATTACTGTAATGCTCTCAAAATGTAAAGGTGACTATTCTCTTAGTGGTATTTCAGTAGAAAAACTTACGCAGTTCATTTAAGAATGACATTTCTTTTATGTGAAATGCAACGCATGCACCAACTACTTTTAGCTATAATTGAAAAGTATTCGTGTATAGAATTTCAAATATAGTATCCTAACAATAAGTAAGGTAGGTCATAATCATATTAATATCCGTCCTGTTGAGTTTTTGATATTTATATGTCAGACAAAAGTCTAGTCAAGTCATTCACAGTTAAAGATTTCATTTTGTTTGCTTATTGAATACATAAATGAATAAAATTAATCTATATGTATACTTTTCAAATTATCAAACTTGATTAACAGCAAAAATGGAAACATCGAAAATAAATCATTCAAAGGATTCTTGAATCTAGTTATCCTTTAATTAATGTATTTCTACTCGTAGTTATCGTGACTGTAAGAAAGTAAATGCATCTTTATACTTTTACGTTCATGAGTTTAGGATTATATTATATTTACTTTTTTATTCACTCGTAGTCAGTTACTGAACTACTAAATAAACACACTAGCAATTTGGCTGCTGCATCCTTTTCGTGGAAAATGAAAGTTTACATCATATAATACGTGTATAATTTGATGTGTACGCGTATCGCACACAACAAGACATATAAATGGCAAAGAGAAGAACAGACACTGGCAGACTATTCCCAGAAGAAGAATAGCATTTATTGTGTACTGCTAAGCAGCCACCTCAAATCCAATTTACTTTAACTAACAGTGATTTTCATCATTAAAAACGAAGAAGGATGTGCAAGCAATAAACTGAAAACGAGTTTTGCAATATTGTCTGCAATCCACAGCAGTACATTGTAATACACAATACAAACTACTACTAACACACTATTCAATTAGAGAACAGAACACTGGCAATGAATAGCATGCACAAATGGAAATGACATTAATATTAATTCAAATGCACATGAATTTTTATAATAATAAGTACAACAACTAGCTAAGCTGTCTACTATTATACATTAAACAGCTTCTACATGACATAGACATGTATTATTATTCACCACTGCTATATGCTGAATATCAAATAGGATTTTATTACTCTCGTAGAAGCTTTATGGATGATATGGTGACTTTTATTCCCATCTTTGAAATATTCCTTCATTTGTAGCTGTAATGTAATGTAATAAAATAACACTCATTTACAAAAGGTTATCTTATTAGCTACACATGAAATATGCAAATCCATAATCCGTTCTGTATAGTCATTAAATATTTCAAGCTGGGAGGGCGAAAGAGTCAAGAATTTACTCTTTGACATCCCATACAGATCTAGTACCATAATTATCAAAAATTCAACAAATAATGCTCAAATATATTTTAGCAACACCTAAATACATTGGTTGCTCCATTTTTTCTTTCATTGACCATAACAGAGTATGTACAGGTGGAAATAAATAACAACATAAAAATAAGTCGATGTAATAAAGGAAGTTATTTTTGGTACTGAGATTTGAGAATGCAGGTCCGATGTCACAGTTATAGTTGTAGTCAATGATCTTTAACCATTTAATTTTATTCTCACTCATGTGTATCCTTGTACTTTTACAGCACACCTAGAAGCAATAAAGCAGATTAGGACAATGTGATTCCTTTTGTGTCAATAAAGGGATATTCTGTAATAACATGTAAATAATTTGTACACATTTTATTGCACTATTTAAACCGTAAGGCTACATGTTCGCAATAAACGAAATTCCATAAGCATTTATTTATTCAGTTTTACAAACGTATAGGTCATAAACAGTTGCGTTTTTCTTGTGTGGAATTCAATAGTTTTTACTGTACGTAATATTTGTTAAGCTTAAGAGGAATTAGATTAAAAGTTTTTGCCCTTGTAGTTATAATCTATCATCTTTGGACAGCTTATATACTCCTCTTTCTCCTACTGCTTAGTGTTGTGCATAAAATTGAAATAAATACATACATAGCAATGTGGTAAAGCTGATATGGTAGTATGACATGGATGTGTGCAACAACTTTCGCAGTGTTTGGCCCTTATTAGTTTGTAGTCGGTCATTAGTCATTACATGTAAGTACACTGTCATGGAATTAAAGTTGTGTTGAAATTTCTTCTTAATTGCATGTATAATGTATTAAGACATTAATTAATTATTGGTGTACGTACCTATGCCTGTATATGTCTCTGTGAGTCTAAAACCAATGGAGTACGACTACCTTACTTCACCTGTTAGTCCTGTATGTACATAGTATGCAAAAACGTTATTTTTCTATTAGTTTTCTGCTTTCATTCAATTATTAAAGTTATCATTAAAAAATTGTTAGATTGATTTGTTTCGTGCTAATTGTAACATTCATGTAGTATGATCAACGTGATAATTACTCTGCAATTATTATTTTAACTCAGTTGACCCGTATATAAAATGGATGGACAATGGCAATGGGATACACAGTTACACAGGTACTATATCGGTACTTGCTATATAAATGTACCATTATATTGGTTTGATAATATTATCAATATTGGCTAAAAAGTATAGCCCACACTGTTTTAAAGTCCCGGAATCAGTTGAATAATGATTTCATTTGCAATTTACTAACTATAAGAGATACTAAGAAATGATTAAGAGATATTTGTTGATCATAGAAATTCTCCCTAGTTAGAATGTTCAGAAGATTTTGAGAAGTTTAAAGCTGAGATAGATAGAAAATTACATTTTCATTGGTAAAATAAAATAAAAAAATAATTCTTTCCATGTAAGAATCGTTGAGTTTGCGATATTAGTATTTATGACATTTTGAAAAACTTCTACTATAAAAATAAAAGACAAATTTTTATTTGAATTCCAGATAAGTAGATTATTGTCATCTAGATATTGTTTAGTCAATAAAGCTCTAATAATAATAAAAAAGTGTGAACACCCACTACCCACTTGCGTATGCTGTATACTTACCTACCTATATATTTCATCCTTGATGAATATCGTTAGAATTTTATTTGTGAACTACAAGTTGACGAAAACCTACTTGCAAAATGATTAACGTTAGTAATGATTAATGATTATCACTGCCGTTACATTGTATCTTACATTCGTAATTATTAAATGCATTTGCCACTGATAGCGGTCATTTCCGGTTAAAGGATTTAAGAATTTATTAATCTCACAATCAGTCGATTTTACAAGAAAATCAAAATCTCTCCTTAAATTTGAGTCGTGAGAAAATATTCTTGACTCATACAAACAGAATAGTACACAAAGTTAAATCTGTAAAAAAGTGCAACAAAAGAAGACAACTAAATAATAAATTCTTTGTACAAAAGGATTCCTCTACGTAAGCTAAGGATTTTGGTAATTGTGTTTAATTCGTTAAATATGAAAGCTGTACTTTGTTGCTTCCTTTTCTCTGTTAGATCTTCTAGTAAAATGTCTTATTTACTTTACAAACTATTCTTAGCTAGATAATAATAATAATATTATTATGACAAAGGTGTACATTTCATGTACGTGTATACAAAATGAAAGTTCGTGTTTTGGTAATACTTAAAAGTTTCCAGTGCATATGATTCTATTGTTGTACTTACACATGTGTATTTAATTGGTATTTTATTGTAGGTACGGTGATGGTGCTGCACGCATTGAGATTCAAACAACGATCTTAATGCTTTTCTGTTTTCGGAGTTCGGAAAGCTCCCATGAACAAAATGTGTTTCATTGTATTGTCGTAAATGAAGAAAACAAAGGGATGGTTGCAGACGAATCTTGTCTGGTCCAAAGGACGTCCACTTCGAGTATCAATGAGAATTGTGGCAGCAGACGCTGTTGATCCTAACTCATCCACATCCAAATTAGATTGATGAAGAGCAGTTCCGATCGAGAGATTTGGTTTGTCAGAGAAATCGGATAAATTGGCTCGTTTCTCGTCAAAAAGATCTACCACGCCAATCGTTTGCAGTGTCTATGAACATAAAAATGCATTATGGATAACATTAGATTCAATACTTGAAAACTAATTCATTAAGTTGCTTCGTAAAGCAAATAGCAATTTCTACCGTGGTTTATTGAATCACGAATATTTATTATGAATTTTACCTTAGACAGGTCAAAGTTTTGTTTTATTTTAAATCTGGGGAGGAAGACTTCAATGCTGTCTTCGTACATTTCATCCATGGCTTGTCTAAGTGTTGTTGAGTTCAGACGGGCGAGAGTTTCTTGCAATGCATCAGGCGTAAAGGGTGGCAAAAGGATGAACATGGAAACAGATTCCCCTTCGTAAGGCAATTCAATGATGTAGGACCTCAAAGCTTCAGATACACCTGTGTAAATAAAATTGAAAATGAGCTTATAAAATCCTTGTTACGAATTACGATTCATTCAAAACTTGTGGAGGTTTTATGTGTTACCGTGTCGGAAAGGTCCCTTTTGGTACATCATCATTGTATGAGTGACTTCTTTAGGAGAAATGTAAAATAAAGACAATTTCGTGTTGGCTTTCTTGAAAGCATGTTCCCAGCTGCCTTTGAAATACGCACTGTTAGCCTGCAAATATTTTATCAATATTAAAATCATGTGCAAAACTGTGTGAATTATATTTATGCGCATGAAGACTAGACAAGACAAGGGTGGGGAGTCTTAATTACCAATGCAAGTCGAGTTTCTGATGTTACTACTCCGTTTGGAATCAAATCTTTAATTTTTCCATTTGTATTTGTCTCCACCCACGAATTAATTTGCAGACGAGATTCTTCTGGCTGTTTGACAAAATCTAACAACTCAATTTCCTTACTAAATATTTCTTGGACACAGGCACGTACTGGCTCCTGTTCGCTGAAAAATATTCTGTTGGCAACTCTCAAATCGTACTGAGAAGCGTTGGCAGCTCGTGTTTCCTAATGCAATAAAAATTTCATAATCAAATTACTAATATAAACGTAATTAACTTCAAAATTGCATTAAATTTTCATAAATTAAAAAAAAATGCCTTATTCAATCTTACTCTGTAATAGTTTTCCATTTTGTAGGTTTTAATGTTTTCTTCTTTAGAATCATCTTTAAGATGCAAAACAGTTTTCAATTGCTTTTCTGTGTCTCCAGATGCACCGAAATACGCAAGCATCAAAGCTTGGTGAATACTGTGAGGTGAGAAAAATAAGTTAGATTTGTCCTCCTGTAAAATTAAAAGACAAAACAATCAATATTTTATGATTCATAATGTACAACAGATATCATCGTCAAACATACATCTGAATTTCAAACAGATGTACACAATAATTTTCGAAGCGAAAGTTTTTTATCACCTTTTTATAAAGTTTATGGAACATTTCTAGAGAAAATTCCAGTTGCCTATCATAAAAGGCAGCTTGGAAATTGGATGACTCTTCAACTGGAGAGTTGGTCGTTGTGCCGGCTTCTCCAGAACCATCTCCAGAGGAAGAAGAACTAAAACATTGACTCGATGTCAAAACTAGCTGATTTGCTATCGTCCATAGTGCGACCAGGTACACAACCCGGGATATTGATTTCTTCATTTTACTAATTGTATTTAAATATTATCCCCTGAAATTTCTTTTTCCTTTTAACTCAGCTGAATCACCTGTAAGCAAACATAATCAATTCATTAATCATACATTTCTTGAACCAACAATAAGCTTATGTATCCAGTTCATCAAAATAGTGCATCCTTTCCAAATACATTATAAACCTACGCACTGCAAAAAATCCTAATCTTAAAAATGCATCAGAGTCACGTCAAATCAAGCGTTTGTATTTGAAACAGTACAGCAAAGTATGTGACACAGTGACAGTTACATTTTGTTGACCTCTTATAGCATTAAAATAATAACAACACAGCATATTATTTACATCATCAAGGGAAATCCCAACTGTATTTTATGTTGTATTTCGTGACAATCACTGTACCATCACAATCTCACCTCAACGTGTACACAGTTCTATAAAATCTGTATAGGTTCAACCGGATGTGACTATTTGCGCTCCATTGTTCATCTCGCTATATAGTAAAACTAACGCTATTTATCGTAAGCTGATATCTTTCTATGTACACACAGTATTTTGTATATAGCTTTAGGTTTAGGTTCCATAATACTAACGCGGATGCAAGATACACATAAGATGCATATCTGTCCATGTCAAACAATACATACATACTATACACTATTTATATAAAAATAAATTCATGTTTCGTATATGCTGTATAGAATTAATTACACATAACTACATAACGACATAATATAGTTTCAACCCTACAATAAAACATGGCACAGATATATCAATCTGTGTATTCATTTCATACTAACACCTCATCATTCTTATATATATGTTTCTGTAAACAAATGCCTGTTGTGAAGACGAGAGATTTTGAAAATGATTTGCATTTGCATTCATGTACGTAGCTCTTTACATGTACATTTTACAAGAGTTTTTTTCTGTTGGGGGTTGTAGCAATAGTAATAACGTTTGTCAGACTTATACAGACTCTGACTCAACTGCGAACTTTTGTTTGCAACTCTGAGATGCTAATGCTGCTAACTTTCTCTTGCTGTACAATAAATAGTTTGACACGGCCCTTTCAGTGAATTTCATTTAAGAGTCCCTATCCTATACACTGCAGTATTATTATTATTATTAATTCTGTCTATATAGACAGACATATCATTGACTGTATATATAAAAGTGTAGTATAGATATAATGATATTATTATTATCTTTATACGAATGTGTGTGGATATCAGTTATGCGAGAAACTCATTAAGACGTGTGCCAATAGAATTTTTTGGTTTAACCATTCAAGACTCAGATTGTTTTTATATAATGTAATATGCATAGGTAGCTATAATACATATCAACGTGTGCTCTCTGCGTATCTCTTTTACTTTTGTATAAAAGCACACTGATGTTCTCTAAGTATATAATAATATGAATTTCTTCAGATTATGGTTAATAGTAATAATCTCTAAATATTAATGTAAGTATAATGGTTAAGACTCTCGTCTGCTCATCCGTGAATGGTGATACACGCTACAACCATTACATTGACGCTTCACATTAACCAGTATTTTTGGATAATGTAGTAGAGTCATAACATAAACATAGTGCGGTCATTGTACGTTATATCTATGTAAGTCCAAATTTTGGAATGTAACGCTAGAATTTTTATTATTATATTTATATCCCATCATGATGATCATATTTGATTTAATGATGTACAGATATAAAAATTTCTGAAAGCTGTATTGTATCTGTACTGCATTTCTGTGTTACCTGTCAGATCTCAATGACTATACTAATGTCCATATTTTTAACCATAGTTATAAACATAGACGTAGCATTCAAAATTCCCCAGCTTACATAAGGTTTGCAATTTTATCACCTTGTCTTGCGATCAATGCAATGTGGGGGTGGCAGATGATGTGTATAGTATACACGTAACATGTGCCATCTAATAATACAACATACTAAAACGTAGCAACTACATACATGTGGCAATTCATGTCTATTACTGATATTTATTGATGAAAAAAGATTTTGCATTTATTTAAAGATGAGACCATACATTGCAAAATACAATATGTAGTTAAATATTTAAGTAAAAGATTAGACATTACAAACATTACAGATGTATAAAATATTTTGCAACTAAAATGGAATCTGATTTCACACTGAATATATACTTGAAAGGAAAAGTCATTGTTCGGAGTATCAAATGAGATGTACACATAATATGAGGTATAAAGGATTTATGAAATTGGAAACAAAAGAGAGTGTGCTTTATTACAGATTACTACACGTTTTAAATGAAATGAGGTTTCCTGTATGAAGATGCTTCCGTTTCATCTGCCAGTTTATGCAATTTCTACAGAAGAACTAGATCACAGTTTTCATTTTGTTTTCAGAAGATTTATCTCTCTGTAAATCAGGAGTGACATGGAAAGTGCGAACTGGTGATCCTTTGTTTAAAGCTTGCAACAGAATAATACAATAATTTGTGGAAACAATAACCTAACTGTTCCCAATTTTAGAGATTATGTAAATACAGATTCATTTGATAATTTACCCGAGTCAATAACCTACCGAAAGTATTCAAACTGGTAAATAACTAAAACGTACTAGCTAAGTATAAAAGAAATAATTTTGTAATAACATCCTGTACCAACGGTCCATCTTTTACATCTTCCTCAGTTAACATCCTAAAGTCCTAATTTGAGGAGAGAAGCTTTATAAAATGTTAAAAGTGAAACAAAACAAAAAATTCAGTTTCAGCGGAATCAGAAAGTACGCATCTATGGAAGTTTATGTAAAATAAATTACGTATGAATAGAACTTTAATAAAAATTGTCTTCACAATTTGACAATATTGACAAAAACAAGCAAATGAGAAAAATTATTATAATGAGTAAAATAGGCATTTCCAAACTGTTATTTTGTACTGTAATCTTTGGCTGGAACAAATACTAGGATTTGTAGAGGAGTAGGAGCAGGACCGTTACACTTTAGAAACTATCGGCCTCGTGACACTTATTGGCATTAAAGGACAATATTGAAGCGATCTTCTGTAAACAATTTTAAAGTATACCTAACACTTATTAGTACTGACAGGCCTAGCCCTAACCTCCCATGGCTGTTAGTTGTACTTACTTAATTTATTTCCATCCTACTGATACACACGACTTACCCACCTAACCTTGAGAATAATGACTAAACCCGCAATAGGAAACAAGCACTAAAAATGAGACCTTAAATATTTCAACAAGCGCAATGACAAAGAAATCGGATGATCTAGAGAATACCGTTAGAAGTAACGTCTCAGCCTACATAATACAGTACCCCAGTTACGTATCTGTTTATCACAGGTTTGTTTTTATGCCCTACTTATTATTTGAAATATACAAATACGCAATATCACCTCTAAAGACTAATAAATATAGTAGAAATTAACAAAAAATTATAATATGTGGAAACATACCTCTTTAGTTGAGTTGGGAATTCCTTCTCCCACGATTTTTAGATGCCGGTGATGTCAGATCCCATCCGTCAAAGAATTTTCATGCAGAGCATGCGTTTGCTTATTATTCACCGTAGTACTATAATGGAAACTAACACAGAATCGCTACTGAAATATTTATGATGCTTTAACTAGAAAATCTGAATTCACAAACTGACAGTAGTGTAATAAAATTCTGTCTTGACAAACTTACATCGAAAATTTAATACGTAAGAAAATAATGCAACGATCCCTCCACAAAGAAAAAGGTAAAGAGCAAATGTATTTCGTAAATTAGGGAGAGTGTAGCTATGAATGAAGAAATTGCAGCAAACCTCGTGACACTACTGAGACTACTGTAAAGTAAAAACCGACAGGTGAGTAAGATAAGTAATAAAGAATATTATGTACGCACATAAAGGTGTAGTAGTGCTAAGTACACACTCAACAGACTTTTATGGTAGCTGACACACGAATAGTTGTTTGTGGAGTGGAGAGTTTCATTGAAAAACAGAATGTTATATATACAGAGAGAGAGAGGAATAGAATATGAGATAGAGATAGAGACTCTTAGTAAATCCACTGTACAAAAATATATGCAAGCACCACTAACACTCAGTGAGTAACCAACAAGCGTAACAATGAAATTCAGAAAGGATGTGGTGGACTACAGATTGAGTGTTGTGTAGGGTGTGTAAAGTGGAAATCACACAAGATATGCACACAACAGAAAGGAAACACATGCAACAATGCATAATTTTCTATGCACCTCCACAGAATTCATTCTAGCCATAAGATTTACTGTGGTGATTTGGTTTTCGGATCCTATTCCTTCTTAACAATACACTATACTATAATGTGTAATGTTTTAAGTGCTAACAGTAACAAGTAGCTTGTTGTGTATTGTACCACGTACTCGTTTACCGGTATTGTTGGCCCATACATTTAACATGAAGCACTTTACATACAGACTGGTGTAAACGCCATTATATACGTTAATACGTTATTGCATGCTGTACATACGCAATGAAATCGAAAGGTGGTACACTTGAGTGAGTAGTACAATAGCACATTGGGTGCAAGATGGAAAATTTGAAGGTAGGCAAGTCTTTGAGCCAAACAAACCATACCTATTCATTCAGTTGAAAGGGTTATGGTTATGATGTAATTTAGAGATGGGAATTTCCTTGAAGGAGAAATACAATTCTATACACTCAACAACTTGTGAGATTCTGTGCATTTTATTTATATATGAGGTCGCTAGTATATAACTCAGCAGGAGAATGAATGCAAAATATATACAGGCGTGTATAAAGATTATTAATCTATAAAATATAGGTATAACCTATACTTAAAGCTTGTCTACATGCATTATAATGTTGGAGATATGATGCTTTAATCAGAGCGTATCAAAGCTTGTGTTTTACAATCAGTACTTACTTATTATTTGTATTACAGTTTATGGAAATACATGCCAATTTCTCATAAATTGTCTGACCTATACTGCCTGCAGTAAGAATACATATAATTACGGCTGTTTTCAATGCTTCTACAAAGAAAAGGCTCCTTATCTATTTTTGACTTGGAAAAATATTTCCATGAGTAATATGAAAATACCTATTTGATCATTCGCATCATTGCCTTGTGTGTATCTATCTATATATGCGTTAGTAAATATACCTACTCACATTATTACTACAGACCAACCTGTTTTGTTCTAATGCCTAAGAAGCAGAAAATAATTATGGTTATTGTATAAAGATGCTAAATCAGAATATTATTTCTTTATCAAAAATGACACTATGTGTCATATTTTATGATGATTTGTTACATGCATCATGCATAGGACTAAACAAAAATTATTTTCATAAATCATCCTTGTTAAATGATGCATTACAAGGTTTGCTGTCTCATCGGAAGGAGCTGTACAGAAATAGATTGCATAAAACGGACTTACTGTATGCTAATCGGTATAATACTTCTATTTATTACTTAAATTTTAATCCAGTCGTAAGGAATGTTTCGTATTGGAAGGCTTGTTGTTTCATTGATGATTTGTTGTAAATCTGCATCCAAGCAATTATTAGATTTCCAATTTTTCAAGCGTCAATATTACTTTAAATACACAGTTAGCATCTCTTAGTTGTAAAATAAGGTGAATAAGGTAAATAGTATTCTTCTGAATCTATGAAATTTATTTTATTGCTGTCTGCGTATATATCTTTGAAGAATGCATTGAAGTAAGGCTAGATTTTGACTGTGGGAACAACTTTAAAGCTTTAAAATTAGTTTAAAAAAAATAACACCATTCCCTAATACCAATAATTTCAATTTTGAAGGTTGAGAACGTCCCTATTATAAAACTGAAAAATAAAAATGTATATAAATTCTTTTAACCTTAATTAGATCACTACTTAATCTACGTTGTTCTTGTAGCCCTAGCTAACAATAAGAATTTTATTGAGAGTCATGTGTCTATATAAAAATAACTGACTATTAGGCACAATAAGATATGTCAAACTGTTAATAAAACAAAGACCAATGAAACTCATTAAATCCGTGTCCTACATGTGACCTACATGATTTCAATTTTTATATACCTACTGAAGTTGTTTTGATAAAAAATACCTCCAAATCTTGTTATTGGCATCATTAAAAGGCTTGACTTTTGTTTTTATCAAATGAATTCTTACCTTTAGCATGGGAACAATTTGCGACTAAAGTACAACTTGATTATAATCGAGATTTGAACGAATGGGACCAGCATACATTTGTACTACTCATACTCGTCTTAATTTTATGATACATTCAATTTAAAGCATGTGAACCATTACAATATTGGCTCGCGCACATCAGTTTCAATCTGACATAGGTAAACACAGTAAACTGATAACTAATAAATGGAATAAAAATTGTTTTATTCCACAAGGTCACAAGGATTTTTGGAGCTTACATTGTCAGTATTTCTTTATTTCCCATTTTATAACCCAGTGGAACGTGAACAATAAAGATTAACAAAAACGAAAGACCTTTCCTTCAGACATCTCATCTACTGGGTATTATTAACTCTCAGTCTGTCAGTAACACTCTCAGACTGACTGCGACTATGTAGGTTAAAAGCGGATGCGCTTTAAAAGTTGCACACTTTGTGCCTTAATTAGTACCTACCTAATGTACCTATACATTATACACACATATGTATATACCTAAATTCAAGTCGAAGCTATACTATACACACTCTCCGTTGTGTAACAGTTGTACTATAAATCATTACCTAATAAAGCAAAACACATACAACTGATCTGTACATTCTATGAATTAATTATTTCGAATGAATTTGAGTGTATTTTTCAACAGCCTGTAAATTCGCAAAATTGATTTTCCCAAGTGGAATGAGTCCCTGATAATGTTCAATTAATTGATTGTAAATTGTAGAAAAATACAAATTCATATTTTAGTCCACCCGTTGTTGTAGGGGTGATTTTGTTTCTAAATTTCAATTTTCAACCAAAATTGAGGGGACTTTTTTTTAGATAATGCATAATTATGTGGCCTACACAGCCAAGAAAGTTCGAATTCGAAAGAACTAAAATATGAATTTGGATTTTTGTGTAAGTTTGATTCACGCTACAAGATGAGCATGGACTCATCCCATTTGGTAAAATCAATTTCACGAACTTACAAATTGCCTACAAATAGACTCATAAAATATTTGCATACCTTACAGACTACAATTACATTGCTCACAATTCCACACAATAGTACATGTAAAAAAGTTACTTTCAGTTTGATTTGTCAAGTTGATCAGGTAGATACATAGTTTATAGATAGGCTTAAAAGCTTTAGCCCCCATTTAGTTAATAATTTGATGTTTTTATACCGAAATGAACTGTTATACAATAGTTATACTCATATTATGTAATCCGTGAGTACACCAGAGTGGATTTTATTTTAAATGTATATCTATAGCGTAAATTATTTATTACAACGTTAAATTTTCAAATGAGGAAATGCAGTAGATTAGATACTACAATACAATACTGCACCATTTGTTGTCGAGGCTCAACTTGAAATATAATATTGGCCAAATTAATCAGTAGTATTCAACTCTGAGTGATTTAAACAAATTCCTTTACTATACTTGGTTAAGCTTTGTACCGACTTTTACAACTGGGATTTAAAAAATGGGCTGTGTCTCTGACGACAGTAGCTGTGTAAACACCATTTCACAAAGCGCTTACAATTAACTTCCTAATAAACTGTAAAGCTCTTATTTTTCCGATTCGACCGAAAGAAAAAACATCTGCATGAGGAATATTTGATGGTTGATAGTTAATTACTTACATTAGCATTCGCATAGTATCGTACATTCGAGGACTTCACATATGTATGACCACGGGGGTATGACCCTGGAACATGACAGAATATTTCATTTAGCTTTTGATTAGTACATCTCATGATCAATTACGACTTTGCATGTACATGCAAATTACAATACTATGCAATACCATGATTTGATTTACGACGAAGCAATTTCGCGAATGACAAATGCAGCCAACTCTGAAACATAAAAGTTTGTCAAGTACAAGAAAGGATTCCCTACAGGTAGTATGCGAAAACCAGACAGAGAAAAGTTTTACTGGTAGTTCTGTTTCATTCCATGAAAAGCTTTTATGCATCCATCAACAGTGAGTCAGTTATATAGTCAACCGGGTTCTGTTGCGCATAACCTGGATTTTGCCGAAATCATTACCCACCGTCATATGGACCTCTGTTCGCGGTTTCACGGGAAATAGCAGTCCGGGTCTTTGCAGTGTAAGTCAAGAGCTGCACCAGTTTGCACATTCTACTTCTATCCGTGTCTTTTAGCAGCTCGTCCGATTGATTTTGTCAAACAATCAAATCAAAGCAAAGTGCTCGTGTACAGAAGGCTAAGGTTAAAATCATACAGCAGGCTGAATAATAAGTAAGAAATTGAAATAGTAATAAAAATTCAATTACTAATCACAATTTATATTCAGTTTACTAAACGAAATTCAGAATATATCTGTTCGTTTATATAGAATATTTAGTTTTTACTAAACAAAAGTACAATAACTGTGGTAGTGATGTAGGTCTGTAGACTCCCTATGGATTTGTGTTTTCCGCAAGCAATCAATATTATATTGTGCAAATATTAACTGCGATGTCTTCAGTAGTCCTGCTATGTATCACACTTTTCTATTTTCTATAAAGCCACATTCAGTAGAAATATGCCTATAGCATAGAGATAATAATATGGTACATGCAATATTAGTTATGACTGTTAAACTGTTATATAACAAACAAATGTAATGCGTGCGTTCATGTTCATATCGAACTTGCACTTGAGGTTGTTTATTTTTATGGCTACAGTTTTACATAGCATTTTATTGTTAGTTCTTTGTGTTTTGTGGTATATATAAAAATGCGCTGAACTTGTCAGAAGCTGCATGTACAAATTAGACTTACGCATCCAGACTGGATTTAAATACCATAGTTCTGCTGACTTGGCTTTGCAGGATATTAATATTGTAAATGCTAAGCTGGCGATATTTGATAGTGGTCATTTGCATAGATTTTTTTGCATTTGCGTGATTATCATATCTAAATGATTCGTTTGTTTGGATTTCAGATAAGAACTCTCTACACGTCGGAAAGGATAGGAAGATAATGCAATAGTCATGGAAATAACCCGGTGATAGAAGAAGCACATTTAACAGACAGACAACTGAGACGACTGTCAAGTTCAACTTATACCATTGTCGTGTTCATGTTGCTTTGAAATTGAACAGTCTGAAGAAGCGAACGGGTGAAGAAAAGGCCGCTCCTATAGTGTTGGCAGTCGAGTTTAGTCAATTATCGTTACTCGACATATCGATTTTTACCACTTCCGTATTTTTATGCCTTATGAAGGTTCGTTTGCAGTTTCACATGTATTATTTTTTGCTGTGGTGGCACAATTAGTTTAATAAATTTTACTCTAACTCACTGAGTCAGTTTACCATTTTGTGTGATTGTGAATCATCACATATTCAGACCTGCATATTTCAATTTCATGCTTTTATTTAACCGTGACTATTTATATTTTCTTTGCCTTGAACCTAAAATTTATTCCATTCCATCAGTTGTAGTCTTGTAGTATATCGTATATCTGTCATTCTATGCGTTCATTAACTTATAAGTAGGCAGTAAGACAAACTAAATACTTAATTAGTAAAAAATTGTTCAATTGTGCACAAAAGTCTTAAGTAAGTTTAATTCTGTGTTCTGAAATAGATTCCAGTAGTGGTAGCTATGTAACATTATGTACAGCAGGGTATCTTACAAGTTGTAGAAAAACAAATCTTTTATTTGCTCCTTAGTACATAAGTCACAAAAGGGAATTCGTCACAATTTATCCGAGTCCAATATTGGAAATGCTCAGAAACTAACTAACAATTAAGGGTTTTGATCGATTATTTCATATCTTACATAACATGCTGTAATAAATATTCTTTTCTCTTCCAGGTTTTGAAACTTCAGTCAGCTTACGTTGGTGAATGTACCTAATTGTTAGAAAGGCAGAATAATGCACACAGATCAACTTCCTAAATCGCCATATGAAGATGCTAATATTATCTCCAGATTATTTTTCTGGTAAGTAAACATATGAATCTAAAGTTATCCTTTCAATATTAACAAGATTACGTAAAAAAGAATTTGTGCGATTCATATAGTTTGTCACGATAATTCGTAATACAAATATTTTTATGTATGTACAGTGCATATAAAAAGCGATTTGTTTAGAAATAAATATGTATTCCTATTTAACGACAATGTGCCTACTGCACATAGAAGCTACAAGTTATCGGAAAGAAGTGTGAAATATATGAAAGAAGTATAACGTGAAATCTCACTATTGACTGTACCGTCTCTCCGTTTTTGTCTCAGGTGGATGAATACAATATTTATTGAAGGGAACAAACGAGACTTAGGAGTGAAGGATTTATATCGTACTTTAGCAAGTGATCGTTCTGAGAAGCTAGGAGATCAGCTTTCAATAAAATGGAATGCAGAACTAGAAAAATCCAATATTAAAAATTCTGTAAAAGGAAGCCAAAAAACAGCAAAGCCAAGTTTGCGAAGTGCCATTATTCGACAGTTTGGACCTCGTTACATGCTAGTCGGAATTCTTGCGCTTATCGAAGAGGTTTGTTTTTAGTAATTTGTAAGCAAAACTTCATTTTTAACAATTATTACAATACAGTTTAGGTAAAACTAAACTTGATAATTGCATCCGGTAAATATTTGACAATTTAAATATTATTCATTTAGGCCCTAACAAGAGTAGCACAACCTGTATGCTTAGGATACCTTATTCGCTACTTCGCTGATGACCCAAATTATTCAAAAACCGATGGATATTTATTTGCAACTGGGGTCGTTCTAGGCTCAGCATTTTATACCTTTACACATCATCCTTATTTTTTCGCAGTCCAACACGTAGGCATGCAAATTCGAGTTGCCTGTTGTGCCCTTATATACCGAAAGGTAAAATAAGTCTAATCCAATGTTATTTAAGCCTATTTTTCATAGTGAATTATGTAACTGTTAAAGTAATGGTTGTATATTTTGTCTTTTTATAGTCATTAAGATTGAGTCAGGCATCTTTAGGAAGAACGACTATTGGTCAAATGGTAAACTACTAATTATTCGTAACTTCATATGATTTTATCGTAATATCCACTGATACAAATGAACAATTTATATATTTGATTCCAAATTGAAATCTATCCAGGTAAACCTTTTGTCCAATGATGTCAACCGTTTTGATCAATCCACAATTTTTATTCATTACCTTTGGGTCGGTCCGATTCAAACTATTATCGTAACTGTGATACTGTGGGATTTTTTTGGACCTGCTTGTCTCGTCGGGCTGGCTGTACTCGTTCTTTTTGTACCTTTCCAAGGTAAATCACGCACCTATTTACGTTTGGTATGCTAGCATACCAAACGTGAGACAAGTGAGTCTGAATGCTTTACCTTTATAGATAGGTTTTACTGATTATGCATTATTCGTACATATATTGAACAGGTTACATGGGGAGGTTGTTCTCAACACTCCGATCTCGGACTGCTGTAAAAACTGACAGAAGAATCCGAATTATGAATGAGATTGTTAGTGGGATGAGAGTTATAAAAATGTACACTTGGGAGAAACCTTTTTCAGCGCTTGTCGGTGAAGCACGAGAGTAAGTAAAGGACACAATGTTTACCATTCAGTATAGAATTCAGTTCTGTTTATAATTAAATTTTCTCAATTGTTTTGCTATTTTCAGAGACGAAGTCAAAATTATAAGAAAAACGTCCCAACTTCGTGCCATCAATATGAGCTTATTTTACACTTCATCTAAGCTGATTATTTTTTTAACATTACTGGTTTATGTTCTGACTGATAATGTTCTCACAGCCGAAAAGGTAAAAATTAATAATCATTTCATATACTTGCGGTTTGGGGATAGTTCCATTCATTTTGTAACACCTGTATAAACTATGAAGGTGTTCGTGACTTTATCACTCTACAACAATGTTCGTCTCGTTATGACTCTGTTTTTCCCTAATGGTGTCAGTCAACTGGCTGAAACTTTAGTATCAATAAATCGACTGGAGGTAACCACATTTCTTTCAAACAATGAACTTATTTATAACTACTAAGATTTTATGAACGTAAAATATCATGTAGAAATTCCTCATGATGGAAGAGAGACCAGAAGATATGGCTTCAAAAGCGAATGAAAAGACAGAAAATTTTGATGAAAAAGGCATAGTCATGGAAAAATTGTGTGCTAAATGGACTCCAGAATACGAGGAAAATACTCTTACGGACATTAGTCTAAAAGTTGGTCCCAATGAGTTAATTGCTGTGATTGGTGTTGTAGGTTCTGGAAAAGTAAGTGATACTTGTCAGCAAAATGTTAATTGTTTCACAAGTTATAAAAACTTAACGTGATTAAAAATCATTTTATCTTTCAGGGAAGTCTGTTACATGCAATTTTAAAGGAATTGCCTGCGTCATCCGGGAAATTAAGCGTAAACGGAACGATGGGATACACAGCCCAGGAACCGTGGGTTTTTGCTGGAAGTGTTAAGCAAAATATACTGTTTGGAAAGACGTACAAAGAAGATTGGTACAATCAAGTGGTAGAGGCATGTGCGTTAAAACGGGATATGGAATTATTCCCTTACGGAGACAATACGCTGGTTGGCGACAGAGGTGCTTCACTTAGCGGTGGTCAGAAGGCTCGTATTACTTTAGCTCGGTATGCAATGTATTAAACATGCTGTTTATGACAATCTAAAAATAATGTGGAGTAAATTTACATTTTCTCAACCTTTTCTATAGGGCTGTTTATGCAGACGCAGATATTTATTTATTGGACGATCCTCTTAGTGCCGTGGACGCAGAGGTGGGACGGCATCTCTTTGAAAAATGTATTAATGGAATTTTGAGTGAAAAGACTCGAATTTTAGTTACCCATCAACTTCAGTTTTTAAAATATGTCCACCACATAATTTTAATGGACAACGGAAAGATTCAAGCACAAGGAACGTACAATGACTTGCTTTCAAGTGGGATTGATTTTGCACAGCTTCTCCAAACTGAGGACTCGAATTCAGTTCCAGGGACTCCGCAAGCAAATAGGCGACGAATAAGGACAATGTCGCAAAGCTCAACCACATCGTCCACATACTCTTTGAAAAGACATGGTTCTATTGCAATCGGAGATGGAAGTTTAACAGGTTGGTATGCGGAATTCTACTGTAGAATAAAAATTATGTTTAGTTTGAAGATTTGTTGGGAAGAGCGTAATTTATATTATTTTTAATAATAGGAATATTCACTCATGAGAACTTGGAGGGTGAAATTGAAGATGACGATTTAGTTGAAGGCGCGGGTGAAACCAATACAGATAAACTGCTTGATTCCCGCAAGGAAAGTGTTGATATATTTCCAAAGGCTTTGGAAGAATCTAAATCATCCGGAAACGTTGGTTTGGCCCTGTATTGGGCATATTTCAAAGCTGGATCTACTGGATTCTTCTTTTTCATGTTAGTCCTATCCAATGTAGTGACCCAAGCTCTTTATACCGGTTCCGATTATTGGCTGAACTTTTGGTAAACTAATACTATGTACAATTTGTTTATGTCAAGTAAATGCCTTATTTGCTATGTAAATTTTTTAAGTCTTGTTATTTGAATATTCTACAGGACTAAAGCCGAAGAAGACAAATCCAAAGATATACCATCCGATAAAGACCCGGATGATCCATTGTATTCGATTTATACAGACAGAAATACGCAAATTTACTTGTACACTGGAATTATTTGTGCTCTTTTTATAACTTCGTTGATTCGGACGTTGATTTTCTTTCAAATTTCAATGAATTCATCTGTAAATCTTCACAGATCTATGTTTAAAGGAATCATACGAGCTCCCATGAGATTTTTTGAATTAAACCCAGTCGGTAAAAATTTTACATGTTACTCCTAAATCTATTGGTATATTCATTCTGTCCCCACTGTAATCGTAAAGTTGAAGTATGTGGACAATGGTGGTAAGAAACTTAAGAAAGTCGATTACATTTTCTTTAGGCCGTCTTTTGAATCGACTTTCCAAAGATATTGGCGTGATCGACGATGTGTTACCTCAGACTATGTTTGATTCTATGGAAGTAAGGCAACAGTCATTGTAGAAATTAAATTGTTCTTGTTCTGCATTCTGATGAGTTTTTATTTTTACCAGTGTTTTTTTAAATTTTGCATGGTTTTCATTTTTTAGTTGATTAGTATTAACAAGCCTTTTTAATTTGCAGTGTTTTATTTTTATGGTATATAATTTTGCATGATCAATGATTTAAGAGTTTGATTTTCCAGCACGTTCGATTACACACTCTGCACGAGTCAAAAAGGCCATTTGTTATGTTCACTTTGTGCATGTTACTGTTACTGTATAACTTATGACATGGCTATCGACTATTAGTATTTAATTTCTTTTGAAGTTTTAACTAAGGTAAACCAAGTTTATTTACATAGTTTGAGTTGTTATAATTGTTTTGTAGGAAGGATATTGAACCGTTTTAGTAAGGATATGGGTCAAATGGATGACACCTTGCCCCCAACCTTTTTCGACGCAGTCGGAGTAATTACTTCCACCTTTTTGTTTATTGCTTTATTTCTTCTATTCTTTTAACCATTTTTCTCTCTTAGTATTTTTCTATTCTTTCTATAATTTTTGGGTTTATTGCTATTTGCTTGGTTTACTTCAATATGGTTGTTTTATGATTTTGATTTAACGATTTCAGTAGTTGTTACCTAAGCTTGTTTGCAGCTGTAAATACATATACATGCTTACTGTGGTGCTGGTTATCAACAAGTGTTAAATAATTTTATGCACACTTTTAATATTTTCATATAATGATTCTCCTGTTTGATATCTAAACCAAATATGTATCGAAACTTTCAGATATTTCTTAATGTGATTGGAATTCTGGTGGTTATCGGATTCGTAAATCCTTTACTCTTAATTCCGGCTGCTTTGTTGTCTGTCTTGTTCTACTTCCTTAGAAGGTTTTATCTTCGCACTGCTCGGAGTATCAAAAGGATTGAAGGAGTCGGTAAGCATAACATCAAGACATTATCACTAACTAATTATATGTATATCTAGTACACGTATTGCATACCAGCTTAGGTCATACGTATATACCGAATCTGTACGTTTCTATAAGGTCTGATTTACATGTTATCTTCTGTTTTCAGCCAGGAGTCCCGTTTTCTCCCATTTAAGCACTTCACTTTACGGTTTAACGACAATAAGGGCTTTCAAAGCGGAAAATAACTTCTCAGTTCAATTTGATGATCATCAAGACATACATACAGCTTCCTGGTACTTGTTTCTTGCAAGCACTCGGTGGTTTGGTATCTGGCTCGATTGGATTTCTGTCATCTTCATAGCTTTTGTTACATTTAGCTTCATGTTCATGTCCGGAGGTACGTTTGATTTCATTTCAAAGTAGTACATACCTTTTGTTCTTTGCATCTGTAATCTTAGTTACACCCAGATAATTAATTGATAACGAAAATTACAGGAGGGACGGAAGTCGGTTTAGCTGTTAGCTCTGCTATGATGCTCACTGGTAATAAATAATAATGTCCATCTAACTCCATTTTGAATCGTTTTGCTTAGAATTAAACGAGAATATTTTCCACAGCTTTCATACATGCTATTTGCTGTATTTCAATTAAAAGTATGCAATCCTTATTATTATGTGTACAATAAATATGATTACAAAATCAATTAACTAGATTTTTTAATCGACAGGCATGTTTCAGTGGGGTGTGCGTCAATCTGCGGAAGTGGAAAATCAAATGGTTTCAGTGGAAAGAGTTTTGGAGTATACAAAGCTTGAATCAGAACTGCCTTTGGAATCTGAACCGGGTTAGTTATGAATTTAAATAATAATTGTTTGTCGAAAAAGATATCTAGGTATATAATATTATTATTTGACTGATTATGTAATATGGTTGTATTGTTTGATCCTTCATTCTATATAGGTAAAGCACCTCCGCCCGAATGGCCCTCCAGAGGACACATTCGTATGGGAAATGTTCAGCTTAAGTATGGAAATGATTCTCCAGTGTTGAAAGATATCACATGCACAATTCAACCCTCAGAAAAGGTGGGTTACTATTTACACGTCTTTAGTTAAGCTCTAAAATCTAGTGGAATGAAATCATTCTTTCCAAAAACATTTTTAGGTTGGAATCGTTGGAAGAACTGGAGCAGGAAAAAGTTCTCTCATAACAGCTTTGTTCAGAATAGCAGAACCTACCGGAATTATTGAAATCGATGGTGTCAACGTTCTCAAGATAGGTCTGCACGATCTGCGATCTAAAATTTCAATCATTCCACAAGATCCAGTTCTTTACAGTGGGACTCTAAGAAAAAATCTTGATCCATTTCAAAATTACAAAGATGAAGAAATTTGGAAAGTTTTGGAAGAGGCCCATCTGGCTGACGATATAAGACAGCTGCCTCCCGGACTTGATGTTGAGGTCCGTGTTAAACATTCAGTGAAAATTCGGATATCACATATTTTTGTGCTTTAATTATGGTTGATGCTGATATTCCAGGTTGCGGAAGGTGGATCTAATTTCAGTGTAGGACAAAGACAACTGGTATGTTTAGGAAGAGCTATTTTAAGGAAAAATAAAATACTCGTATTAGATGAAGCAACAGCTAACGTCGATCCAGAGTAAGTTGTCTTTGTATTTATCAAATATTGGGATTATAAACATATTCAATTACCACCTATACTTTATTTTTGTAAATGTAAATTAGAACTGATGCACTGATTCAGAAGACAATACGTACTAAATTCTTAAACTGCACTGTGCTTACCGTGGCTCACCGATTGCATACTGTGATGGATTCAGACAGAATAATGGTGCTGGATGCAGGACGTATTCTGGTACATTTTGAATTTATGATAAGAATTTCTTTCTTAAATCCTAACTGTGTTTGATTAACCTATTTTTTGTGCACTGCAGGAATTCGATGAACCATATACACTTTTGCAGAACAGGTTAAGCTCTTTGCATCAACTTGTACAGCAAACTGGAGCGGCTACAGCTGAACAATTGTTTCGAATTGCAAAAGAAGTAAGTACAATCATTGCACACTAATTTCAACCTTAATTTTCATTATTTATGAAAGTACAAATAAATTATGCGCTTATTTAGACATCTGAAAAGAAGCCATCTCGATCACAGGCACAGAACCTGTGAAATCAGATGGGAATGAAATAAAGCTTTATCGTTGAACGATCAACTTAATTTCTTCTGGTGATAACTTATATTATACATTTGAGACAAAGTATTGTATTTAAAGTTAACAACTAAAAATTATTTTATGTAACATTGATAGAATGTTCTTTGTGAAATAGATTGCCTTAGTAGATTTATGCAGTGATAGTACCGGCATTATAGATTGTACGAACAAGTGATATTATGTAAATCGAAAGAGAAAACATCTGTTAAAAAATCGTTGTTACTTTTCTGAGTATTATGTAATATCGTTATATAGATGATTTTATTTGTAATTAAAAAAATCTTGAACTTACAATATTTGTAATTCATATACATCATCATCATCCATAATCCATACACCCTAAATACCAGAATCAATTAGCTTACTCGTGCATAATTTCATTCAAGTTCATTAATTGTCCTATATATATTTACAGTTTGCACTGTTCTTGTTTATAAGACTTGTGAACAATAAAGTTAAATAAGCCAAATTATCAGAAAAATTGGACAATTTAAAAAAGTTGTGCAAACATTTGAGCTATCAAAGCAATCTCCCAAGCGGTAGCTATCATAAATAAGTACTTCAAAAATGTTATCTACGTACATTTCTCACTTTGATTTTTACATACATATTACAATTAGGGTAAAGTTCTATATGGTACTTCACAATTCTAAACTGATATTCCATGAAATATAGGCACACAGGAAACTGTATTTAAATCGTTCTTAAGTTTACAAATTTACTTTGCACATTGTTTCTGTAAAACTTTAGGTTTACAACGCAGAACACTTTTCTTGCTTCCGTTGCATTTCCATTGCCAAACTTATGTTCCAGAATAATAAGAATTTGAGTTATTTGCTTAAAACAATTATTGTCAAAATTTAAGTTTGAGGTTGTACACATGAAATCTTAAAATACATTTTTATTCTTATACTCAGAAATTAATAGTTGAAGACTAGAGGGCTTCATAATCATGAATAAATATCAATAAATATCAATAAATTCTATACAAACAAATCGTATTTTAACTGATTACATAAGTATTATTTACTAAATATTTAATTCTTTGTGTCATTAAATGATATTATGCATGTTTCAGTAATATATTCATATTAATACATTGAATGCATACATCTAAAACATATACTTACATAAAATACAAATTCATAGCACATACTCATATTTAGCATTAACAAAGTTACAATTAATGTGATTAAGATACTTAAGCATGCAACACAACATAATAATAATACGATGTATACATAAAATTTGAATCATTTCAGTACCAGAAATGATGAAAGTGTATAAAATCTGAAAACCAAAACAATGTTAATTTGTTAGATTCATTGAATTTCAAATTGTAAATTAAAGAAGGTTAGTAA
>JABASD010001365.1:0-41728 GCA_019776165.1 Pogonognathellus flavescens | reverse complement strand
ACTCAGATAAGCCAGAAAATCTGAGAAGTTATATTTTAGTTTTTCTTTTTTACTAATAATTAGGACCACTTGTAGTTCACGTAAATTTTTGAAAATTTTATATCTGGTAGGAAATTTTTTGCTCTATTTAATGGCATATTTAACTCTGATCCTGCGTCATTCTTGATTGGACCCCCTCTCTTTCCAAATCCCACATATGATTTAATTCTTAATATTACAATACAATACTCATTCATGTCGTGCTTGATAATAGCGTATCTAAATAGATGAAAAATCATATATTATATTTATTATGAATTTTTATCGTAAGTTGGCCTCATTCGCAATTCCCAAATTTATTCTAAAAAGCAATTGCAAAATTACTTGGAAGGATATCCTCGATATATTTTCTCGAGTAATGCAATTTATCACAATACTGTACTTAACAAACTACTACAAGTACGTACTAAGCCACAGATTACCTTTTCTATTGGTCTATTGCTCTTCTTTTCTGCGAAAGATAGTAAAGCCTTTGTCGTCAGTACTATATAATATTTGTACGAGCTAGAAAATAAGTGTACTACTTACTTTCTATGTGCAATATATGTAAGCATATAGCATTATGTCTTGTACGTTCATTTGCTTGCTTTCTTTGATCCTTGAGATAATGCACGTATGCGTGTATTATTATCGGAAGGATCAAGCATACGCTATGTTCAATTTTCGATCCAATTTCGTGGCACAATTTCTGATCTGCTAGAAGATACGATTTCCTGTGATAGTACGTGTAATGTGATTTCTAATGTTCTCCGGTTTATCCGGTTTATGTAATATGCCGAAAGCCGAATGGTCACGCTCATATTAACATTGGATTTTGGTAATGTTCATTTCTTGTGGGAGTTCGGTATATTAAAATATGAAGTTTACTTTTCAGATTCGCATTCACGTGCTTGTATTGTTGCTGTAATGTAAAGGGTAAATGTAATGTACAGGTAAAGGTAGGTAATGTAATGTAACGACACACTTGTAACGGCCATTTGGTTGCAATGCTTCATGTAGGTTTTTGGAACAGATGGAAGAAATAGGACGAGTAAACCAGACAGACTATGTTTAGTTCTCACTCTGGTTATTGTTTGGTGTTGTTAGTAGTTGACTACTAGTTGAGAGTGTTGACTGGTGGTGTACTGGTGTTGGTTTCGGATTAGTTGTTGGGAAAGTTATCAAGACCCTTGCAGTAGGCTTTGCGACAATAGGCCATACATCATCTTGAAATCCAATTTCAGCCAAAGACATTCGTTCTTCAATTTTCATGTCTCGCTTTCTTGAGGGAAGTGGAACCATGTTCATAGCAGTGGCATCAAATAGTATAGTTGTGGTTTCTCTCACTTACTACAACAGTCGAATCGTCCTAAGAAGCAGAAGAAGCACTCGGACTAGTTGATATTCCATGCGGATCACCATAACAAAGCTATTCTTTTATGGATTTTTTGTGTTTACAAGGGCAGTTCTTATGGCTGATATAGATGCATAATGTACATCACACGTAGTTTCTATACTATTCGTAATCCCATGCACTGTATACTGACATAGGTATTGATTTTTTACTTTAATGGCTTTACGTCATTTTTTGCCATACAAACAAAAGGTATCCTATATAATA
This sequence comes from Pogonognathellus flavescens, assembly GCA_019776165.1. Lineage (NCBI taxonomy): Eukaryota > Metazoa > Arthropoda > Collembola > Entomobryomorpha > Tomoceridae > Pogonognathellus > Pogonognathellus flavescens. The sequence goes on along the minus strand of JABASD010001365.1, from coordinate 40,089 downwards.
TGTGGATTTCGAATTGGAAAGATAATAATTACATATCAAATTGAGAGTATTTCTTCGGGAGTATCTAGATTCATGCGTTCCGCTTGATCAATATTCTTTTCTATAAGCCGATCTTAGTTTCCCATATTTAGTAATGGTTTCTAAGATCTATTGAGTCTATTGCAATATCCCAAATCAGTTGTACACAAGTTAAGTGGATGAGGAGTCCATTCGGGGAATACTTCTTTAGCTACAAGCGAGTATTATGAAATCGATGAGTTTGTGATCTTCTATGTTGTACCTGTATTTTTTGTACTTGAGAGTGAGACATAAGATGAGGTGATTTATTATGTCAGTATTAGTTACTCCCTTGTTATTTATTTATACAATGGGAATACTACAACCAACCAGAACAAATATTGATTCAGGTTTGCTATGTATGTATGCCTAATTTTGATCGAGGCATTTGCACTCTTTAAATGAAATGTGGTTGCCGACCTTTTTCTAGGTTAACTTTTCTACTTCAACTGACACCTTGACGCAAATGTTGTAAATGCTTATTTACAGTGTCAAATTTTACTTATACTGAAATAAGTAGTAGCTGTACGGGTGGATAAATAAATGCAAATGATGAAATAAGTAACGAGAATACATCAGCAGCTCAAACGCAGACTACTAGTGAAACTCAAAACAGCAGATCTGGGAAATTGTATCATTTGCATAGCGTATAGCAAGACATGGAACCTTATAATGAGAACGAAACTTGAGATTTTGCATGTGCACCAAAACGAGATTTAGAAATAATAACTTCCAACCAGTCTCACCGTATTCAATTTAGATTAGAACTCAAAATGCGTGGAAGTACCAATGTGATCCTTCTCACTGTGTGCCAGACTACTAGATTTGGTAACAGAGTATTAGAAGGGTATTATGTATCTTAAGATTAATTCAATTTTCAAGTGAAAACTAGTGAGAACCATTCAAATTTCTTAAGGGCGAATGAAATACTGGCCGACTGATTTTCTCAGTTTGACACGCATGACTACTTTTTCCCACAACATCGTCTTTCCTAGTAAGAAACAACCCGAAGGGAAAATTCAGGTAGTTCTGTATACAATTCAGTTATTTAGCCCTTTGCAATAGCGAATTTCCTCCTTCAATTACGTCTGCGAAATTTTAAGACTATGTGAGACAACTTTACGGTGACATTTACAGGATAAGCGTATAATATTTGCACAAATATAAATATTATTTACCAGATCCCCATTTTCTTCTATGTTGTGTATCTGTGTTCTCACAGTTTACTTTAATTACATTTACAAATGTCTTCTTTCACTAAATCTCAGTCACCTATCGGATTGTTTCGTTTGTAACTAGTATACCTTACTTATTGGTGAACTTTTCCATATTTCGCTTTGTACGAGTAAAATAAAATATTGGACAAGTTCATTATACCTAAATAGTTTCATTATACTAGATATACCTACAGTATAATAATACTATAGTGTAATTTATGGCTCCCATCTCATCTCGAAAGAACCAGTTCGGTCTCCCGTAAAGTGATTTGATTAGGTACGTATACTATCAAGAGGAAATCAGTTCATCTTTATATATTCGTTATAACATATTGATAGTACCTATACAAGTTGATAGGTACAAACATTAACAATTTGCTATACTGTATACCTATATGTATGGAAATGATATTATAGGTAATATATATTTCTGATAAGAATCAGATACAAAATGGTACTGCCTCTAGGAACTTCATCAAAACATTAATGGTAGAAGTAGATGCTGGAGTAGTGTGGTTAATTTAATAGAAAGCAGAGTCAGTATAACTTATTTAGAAGTATAAGTAGCAAATTACAATTGTGGCACGTAATTTCTACTCTTATTGTTAGTTCAATTCAGAATCAAGCACACGCTTACTCAAATCGTTAACACTGCAATGGCCATTCATGTTTTCACTTGCCCTCTGTAGGTTTGCGAAATTTCTCGTTATGTATCAGAACACAATGGTTAAAAATCAATCACGTGTTAAACGTCCTGTTAATTAACAAAGACGGAATGACGCAGTAGGAGAAAAGCTACGGCGATTTTTGTAATTACTTAGATAACGAATTTAGTGTGTGTGCCTTATCTGTGATTTATGAACTATAATATGCTATTGATTGACGAGTTACTTCCAGAGTAATCATTTCAGAAAGTAGGTTCCTAGTTATTTTATATATTGCTGAGCATTGAACATTTAGCACCCTACTTGGTTTTGGAGTAAGGACTTTCTCCTCTGGTATGATTCAATTGAAACGGCCAGATGTTTTATAGAATGTAGAAAGAATGAAGCAAATTGTTACATTTAAATGTCTCATACGTACTTGAGAAAAATGTCGTGACTGGAATTTTTTGTATTAGTGATGCTGTAAACGTTTTTGTAATTTAAGGGCATAAACACTGATGTACTACAAACAAACCCTATTGCCTCCTGATACGTTTTTATATGAGTACAGACAATTACAAGTGAATTAACTTTTCTGGAACAGTACTGAATCCGTATTACAACAACTTCGGAATTCTAAATCGTTTCTAATAAAATAAAGGCGGTCTCATTGGAAAAAGTATCACAAAAGCTGGTTGGCAGAAGAGTGGTAGTTGTAGTTCGTAGTACTCTATTTGCAAAACCAGTAGTTTATGTAACAAATACAAGACAGACCGAATATATGATTAGCTTGAGCCGCTTCAGTTTAAGACAGAGAAGAAAAACGAAAGAAAACCTAAGGAGGTCGTCTGACTAAGCAAGCAAAAAATCCTACGAAAGAAGCTTTCTCTTTGGGGATTACATTGTCTACATGAGCTCGGCTATTTCTAATAAAAGTGTACTGGGGAAATAAACTACAAACAACAAAGAAAGAGAACCACTACACACTACGTGGATAAATATATTCCACCAATGCACGATAGGATGTCCCGGTGGTCGGAGGAATAAACAGCATCTTTGATCTGCGGTGTATAAGGTTTCATGTGATTGTGCCGAGAATCATCAATTACCTTTTGTACTACGGTGGATACTACTTACACTAAGCAGAAAGTCTAGACTCTAGTAGTCTAGACTAAAGCTAGGTATGTGGAGGTATATAAAAATATTAATAATGAAATTGCTTTATATTCACAATCTATATATATATATATATACCTTACCTACACAATACAATACAGCAGATCCCGCCTGACTTATTATCAGTTTTAAAGTGTCAGAAAAGCTTTTATAATGTTCACTTTGTTGTTTCATGAGTTGTAGTTAGTTCTAGTGTCAACTTAGTTTCGGTTTCCCTATTAGCTCTACATTTTCCCTTTGTATACTCTCGTAGTGCAACTTCGACAAAATAAATGTCTAAGTAAAATGCATTTCCATATATCTATACGGATATTTAGACAAAACAACAATTACAGATATTACCAAGTAATTTTTGTACATAATATACGTTTTTTGTTAATCACAGCACAGATAATAAGAATGTCATATGAAGCTTACGAAAATGTATTGCAGCTCATACGGGTAGAAGTATACGAGAGTGTTATTATATACGGAAGATCACCTTTATTAAAGGTTAATGATAGAACGATTGTAGAAACAAATCCCACTGATGATGGTCTAGACAAAACCTGACAGTTCCATTTTCTACTAGACTACAAGGGTCATTTTCCACATTTGGGTTTATTGCCTGTGAATTGTGGAGCAGTGTTTGAGGAAGATCATTGAGGTTAATCCATGCTACCTGACCTGTATACGCACTTAACCCTAGAAGAAATAATAATATTACATCCCTACTCTAATTTATAAGTCAAGTTTTGTGTGCAATTATATTTATCTTATGTTAGCTTTGTAGTTTGTAGTAACATCTTCAACCCTTTTTGGAGGAGTTTTCGCAGTACTAGTTCATTGTCAGTTTGAGTAGAATTCTTGTGTTATGTTGAGTCTGTAGTGGAGTTGCGAACTCGGGAAGTTCAGACTGAGATCAGATTTTTGGCAACTAGAAACGGCAAGGATCCATGAGGAATAGAAAAAATAAATAGGAATTCTCTTTTCCTCGGTCATCTTTTCCAACTCCATTACTCGTGTATGTATGCTATCAACTACTGCCAGGAAAGGCAAGGTCCATTTCCGCTCTTGTTACCGCAATACTCAACATGTCTGTTGTTTCCCGCAGCTTTGTTTTTCTATCTTTCTTCGAATTTCTCGTTTGCACTCTTTGTCAGTTCCTTTCATTGAATCTTATTGTCTCTTTCTTTCTCATCTTTCCTACTTTTCCACTTCGGGATTCTCCTTTCCTGTGTACTCCCATGGCTCGTTTTACGCTACGTGACGTGCACCGGAATTCCGCTCAATTTTGTGTTCAACTTCTTGTTTTCTGACATCAAACAACAGATAACACAAAACAAGGCATAAGCATTTGTTTACTCTTATAATAACAATAAGTGTTTATTTAGAAGCGCTATTATTGTTTGTTTATTTCCAAATCATGATTCTAGAATTGCTATGTACTTATCAAAGGATTCCTTCCTTCTTGTGCATATAATATAGATTCTTACTTAGTACGTTTCTAAATTCATATCGTTAGATCAATGAAACACTTGTAACGTGTGCCATTTAACAAAGGTACAAGTATGAAATACAATTCTATCTACATAAATGTAGAAGGAGTATATTATTTATATCTGAAATGTTCCTTTTATTGCGTCGAAAACGTGAAAGGAAAGTTTGTTTTCTTACACACAATTCGTATTTATTCGACTTGTGCGTAAGAAAACAGTTCTGTCAGTTTAATTGAAATAGTATTATTAGATACGATCTATATTTGTCCAAGAATACTATTTGTAACAATTTGTAGTACGGTGTTGTGTAAATAGTGTGAGAGTATCGTGTATCTCTGCATCTCTGTATCAGAGAAACCACATCTTTGGAAAAATAAGCAGAGTTGTATTCACAACTTAACTTGTCCACTCCACACAGCAATGAGTTGTTATTTCAAGTGATATATGAGACATGTTCCTTTGTGCATGTAAATAAAATATGTATTTATATATAGTACAGAAGAATGTCTGCGGATATGTATACCAATTCCGTTCAATCCATTCCATGCACATCCCTCTACTATTTGTACATGGGCAAACTCATATGTTATGACTATGACTTTTAATCGAATTAGCCAACTGAACTTGACGCAATTACATTTATGGTAAATTATTACCATTACAATGCATATGGATACATGCATTACATAATACAAGTAGTTATAACGCAATAAATATTCGCGTTGGAACAACACGTGAAAAATTACAACCAGTCAATCAACTCAGAGTTAGTCGAAAATGATAGACAACTTTCCGTCCATTTTGTGTGTTTGTGTTAAAGCAGGATGAACTGCAGCTACCACAGCGCTGAGTAGAATATTAATAATCTTCGGGAAGAAAAATTAGAGTTGGATGAAGCTGACAGAGATTTATTGTAAGTTGTGTCTTGTCTAATGTCTATATGTTCCATCCCGAAACTACATAATGCCCTGGGGTAAACAATTTCCATTGTTCCAGCCCGTCCTTGTATCTTAAGATTGATTATATTGCTTCTTTGTTTAGTAAGAGTAGGCAGACAACAAAAGCTATGACAATCTCTTCATCCACAGTCACGGAGAGAATCCTTCATACTTAATTGTATATACTATTATAAGAATAATGGATAAAATCCGGAAACTTGGCACGCTTATCCCCGCAATCTTGTATTATTATCTTATTTGCTTCTGCTGTATTTTGTGATGTATGTGCATTAAGCTTGTGATCAGAGCTTCATAATATGATGATTCCTCTTCTTGATAAAATTACTTTTAGTTTTACAAAAGCATTTTATTAACGACTTGCTTTGTCCTCTGTCTCAAGTTTCATGTTGACTTTTGGACAGAAGAGTTTGAGTAATGTATAATATCTCTAAGTATTAAATTTATTAAATGTCAAACGTTTTATGCATCGTAATCTTTGGAACATTAAAACATTTCTTGACAAGTTGACAAAACTCCATGCCTGATCCATTTTACACAATTTAAAGCAATCGAGTGATAAAGCGACTAGTAATCTAAGGCAAAATAGAGGACTTTGCATAATATACATTGTTCAATGATTACGAATATTTGGAAACGGGAGAAAGGATCAACGTATTAATTGAATTAGTTCTTCTGACATAAATAATTGACAACGTTAGTTGGCACTTGTAGCAGACAGACGGCAATAAAGTCACTGTCTAATTAAAGACCCCACTAGAATCACTTCTTAAGACTTTTAAGACTCCGTAATCCAATAGTCATATAGTAGGTATTATTGTTACATACTGTTGCAGACTCGTAAACTTGTAATATCCGTTTTAGCAGCTTTTTCAGTAACAGGATGCAATGCATTACGTACGTAGCTATTACAACTATAGCAAAATAAAATTACGAATACTATACCGGACTGGGTTCTCAATGGGAATACCAGAACTCATCATTCTTTTTCTTAATGCCCAAAGACTGCATTAGTAATTAGATTAAGAGAATTCATATTATGGACATCTTGCATCATCATGTATCGCATTTGGTATAGGAAAGAGTTAATGTAGCTTAAAGTAATAATAATCATTATCACAATACATTACACACACATCAGATTCAGAATATATGTATCGTGGACTTCAAACCACAACTAACGCCATTACATTTATGATAAAAGGAAATGGGGACGTATAAAACAATAAAAGAGTAACAAAACGAGTCTCTAATTTAAAAAGATTTGGCAGCAGGAGCAGAAAAGTAGGTTGAGATTATCATGTCGGAATCGAAATGAATGGCATGATCCTCCTAAAGTTTGTTATTTTTATTCTGTGAGTAAGCAAGTACTATCAACTACATATTTACAATATATCGGCTGCACAAAGAGAAGTTGGCACATGCACTGAACGATGAGGCACTTGAAAGGGAAGCTGGAACTAAAGAGAAGAACATTGGTGGGTTAGATTGGTTTGACATTATGTGAGTCTCTGAAGTTAAGTATTTTATGAGTGTAGTGTCCAGGTCTGATCTGTCTTGGCTTAGTTTTAGTCGTCTTTCGCGTACTGTTGAAAAACGAACTGTTTACTTACGTATAGCTGTCAGGAGACATGTGTGTATAGTTGAACCATTCTTGGATTTCGTGTGCATTTCAAGTCTAAGTTTATCCACGTGGGCGCATACAGAGAAAGCTGAAAAGGGAAAACACGAAGAGATTGAATGCAGTGAGACGCAACAAATGAAAGCAATTCCGGATGATAAGAGGCTTAATTGCATTAGCATGTTACGGACCCATTTGAGAGCAATCAGAAACTTTTCACGGCCCACTGAACTTCCTATGGAAGTTTTCTTGGCAAATGCAAGGTACATTATACTACATTCAAGCAAATAGATAATTTAATTGTACAGAGAGTCCCCTTGCATGTATTATCTAATTGTACTGAGAAAGCACAGTCACTGTACTGTTTCAGTCATTTAAAAGCCAATAATATACCTATCATAGCACTCTACCTCTGCCAACCGCACCAATATCATGTACTATCAATCTATAACTTTGAATTACAAAATACTGATCAAAATGTACGTATTTCATATTACATATTATACAAAATCATTCGTTTACTTTCAGCGAATTGCGAAAAAATATATGGTTTTAGAAAGTTCTTTGGCCCATTTGCTTTATGGTTTGTTGCGTCATTGGAAATGACAGTAGCGAATTAAACCCTGGAATTGTAGAATATGTAATTTCTAAAGAGAAAGACAGAATCGTCGTAAATGACAGCTGTTAATTTCAGTTTCAGGATGTAGATTAATATCTACAAAATGGAATAATAGAGAATGACAGAAATGTGAAAGCAAAATACGGATTTTCACTTCGGAGAAATGAATATTCGCATCTGCTCTTTAATGAAGAGACAAAGACTGTCATTACTGATGCTTTGAAGACAGATAGGAGTATTCAGTGACAAAGTTAAGATTCGTTTAGATCTTGTTTGCATTCATTTTCCGTAGTTCCTTATACCTTCTCTTGATAATAAAGAAATTCAAAAGATGGTGAGTGAAAGTTCCTTATCTATTTCTAGTAGATCTTGAATAGAATGGGTTACCTATTCATTAAGCTGTTATAATGCTACCACTTAAGAAACTTTCTCCCGTTTTTGAAACCTGAGCAAAAATGGCGACCAAGTTTTCTTCACTGCATTGAACGTGAATGCATGTACGTGATGTGAAATGTTGGATGTAGTGTAGATTAGTAAGTAGTTAAAATAATAATTGTTCGCGTAATGGTTGAATTTTAGATAAAGGAACTAAAATGGTATCAGTTACTGTGCCTGGTATTACATAACTCATCTCACTTTCACCCAAAGGTACTCCTATTCTTTGTAGCCATAGACAATCGCTGCTACTACTATTACACACAGTCCTTTGTGTTCTATATTCAATTTCTTAATCAAATTAGTTGGTTTCTCCTTTCCTATGGCATTACAACTTCAAAGAGTTTTCTACTAAAAAGTGCTCGTGTAATTACAATAATGGGCAATGGATTGTAGGGCCGTATACTACTGTAGCTGCTATACCAAATCAACTATATACTGTTACAACAATGCAATGCAAACCCCCAATTCCTCAGTAAAGAAAAGAAAAAATTACCTTGGGATTTAAATGTCAACGTATATTATTACATTCTTTTTGATGATTCATTCTAAATTGTGATGATTCCGCAATCAGGTCCTTTTGTGTAATGCCATAATGAAATCATTTCTGATCAAGGATCGAATAAGAAGCAATTCACAATTTAAGAATGACATGTGCAAAAATAATAGAACATCAAAGCATTGTTATACTACATTTTATCTGTATCCGACGACGATGATCGTTTGGGATAAAATTCCATTACCAAAATTATGTCTTTTGTAATGCAAAGAAAAGGACAAAGGATTATGTGTATGTCGTGCTATAGTATGTAGTAGATGGGTACATTTGTATGTACATCATGATCTGATACCAAATACCTAGAATACCTACATAGTATTTTATAAATGTGTCTTATAGTAGTCCTATCGATTTGTGTGAAATGAAACGGTTTCGTACTAGAAAATTTTCATCTTGAATCGTGCAAATTGCATGCACCAATAGTTCTCAGTAATGTCACTTATGCGTTGGAGAGAGTATTATTACATTATTTTAGAGTGTAGGACATGTAAGTTGCTCACAATCAGTTACGGGGAATGTTACGCAGCAAGTTAACCAATTCATACTCACTTAACTCACACCGTAGCCAACCGGAATGGTGATATTGAGAAAATTGAGATCGGAAACTGGAAACCGACATTTTACTGTTGTCACTATCAAGTAATATACTTGTACTTAATCTGTTAATCTCACTTCAAAGGTTTGAGTTAATGCATTGTACATGGACAAATACAATAAATTATATTATTGCATTGCAAATGTTGCCAAATACACATTATGTTCACTTTGTGAGCTACCTCACAATTGGACTTCGATTTATATACATACTTTTATTACTAGCAGATTTGAGGGTGAGGTAACTATTACCGCTACTGCGTCAATTGGGCAAATAGTTGTTGAAATATCGGTTCTAGGTAAACATTAATAAAAATCCCCTCTTACAAATGCACTTTTAGTACTGCGGATTGTATTGATATTTTGTAATATAATACGCAACACATTATTTACAATATAGCATATAAGGATTTGTGCCTTTGAATGGAAAGCATGAATGTACCAGCTATTACTTTGATAAATGTACCCGAAAAGTAAAGTAATAGGTAGGTAGATAGTATATATACAGTATGATACACAGTAACGGACTAGTCTGGTTAATACATAGAAAGACCTATAGTAGGACTTAATACAGAAATAGGTATCAAACAATCTGTTTAGTGTTGTAATCTAGGCAACCATACTTTATTGCTGGAAAATAATAATAAGAAAACAATTCCATGATTAATTTATATTTGGTTGCCTAGACTACTAGTCCGTTATTGTGAGACATACTGTATATGGGGTACTACCGGTAGATAGTAGGTACTATCTGTAGATGTAAAATTTTCTGATATATAAATGATACGTAATAGAAAGGTTATTGATACCTGTATTCTAGCTTTCCCACAACTACTGTAGATACAATAATAATATTATATGTTTTACAGTCTGGTACTGCAAGCAAACTCATGAAGTTGCGATTTCATACATTGTGTTGTAGATTGTGACGTATTGTAGTTCAACATTAATGTAAAAACAGAAACAGAATAAAAAAATAGGTTGTGATATCCTGGACGTAATGCAGTAATTACAGCACTTGGAAAAATTACTGGCACATAAACGAATGAGTTTATCAAGCATCTACCTACTACTTACTGTAGCTATACACTACTAGATACTTTTTACAATTTGGACAGGAAATGGTGCAATTCGACATAGATTTACTAAATGTTACCATTTACTTGACTATTAACGTCTCTCTTTCTTGGAATTAATTTTCAAGTTTTCAGTTTCTAAAGATCCAATTTAGTTTTCGCATCTATTGTCGCATTCATTCTTTTGTTTCCCAATGTACCATGAAAGTCATTGACTATGTGTGAAGAGTAAATTCGTTCCCGAGCTCGTGATTCATTTTACATTGCCTATCTAAAGTTACCTGGAATTCTCCTTCATGTAGTTTCTTTACAATCCTGGATTGCAGCGCAAGCTACTTTATAAGAAGTCCGTCTGTCCGTGTGTGACCACCATAACTCAAGAACGGATTGACACAATTCTTTCAAACTTCTCATACTTGATCTCTGAGTGAAAGGAAAGTCAAGTCATTTAAAAATGAGATCAATCGGTGACATTAAATATTAAGTTAAATATCAAAACGAACAATTGTTAGGTAACACAGATACCTATTATTACCTATGTAATTGTCTATCTTCCGCTACCTTATTATTGCATTGCATTGTATACGTTTTACAGTGGTTTATTGTTATTGTACACCTTGAATCTGTATGACTGTGAAAACTAGTAATGATTGTTATTCGATAAATTCACAAGAATGTTGCAGCATATCACATCATATAGTAGTGTATGTCTAACAATCATTCAATTGTAAACGGGAAACACGGGTAGTCAGGAAACATCAAAGTACAAACTCACTGTTTAGTCTTAAAATAGCAAAATGAGAGTCGTAACCTTAACCCTTTCTTCTCTGTTGATCGAATTTCTATCCAATACTTCAACGAACTTAATGGTTTTCTGTATGAGTCTGTGATTGACGTTTGTACATACATAGAAACCAAATCAAATGTTACGCTTGTTAGTTTGTGAAGAAATTACAATGTAATATGGTAAAATATAAAATTTAAATACTTAATTTATAGCTGAAATTTGCGTAATGGAGGGACTCTTCATACTCCATGTTATTATTGATCGAATGTTACACAGTGAAAATGTATTTGATGACATTCGTTTATGCAAGTTATCGTTAGTATTAGTGCTTCCTTTCTGATTTGCTTGAGTGCATGTAAATTTGACAGTGTAACGTAAACCGAAAGCGTCGGTTCGCATTGAATCTAAAAGAGCATAGCATTACATAGGTACTAAAATGGCCACTTACAAAAGTTAAAATTTACCAGTGCGAGGATATCTACTTATCTACTGTGTAGAAAAGTAGTATATAAATATAAATCTTGTCCATAAATTATTTTTCGTGTATTGTATTCTTTGTAAAGATGTCAGAACTTCAAAGGTCTTTTTGTTATATGTATACTTTGAAACTTTTCGTGTTAAAATGGAAAAGTTTTTAGTCAGCTCAGAGGTGTATAGAGAATGTGCGTAGGTTTAAGAATTGCATATAGTACCCATCCCGTCTGTATAGTACGTACAAAGCATTAAAGTCTTTTGATGGAGGAGACATTAGAAACTGACTTTTAAGAAACCAGAGACACGAAAACTAAATACAGACTATATGCTTTATTACTTCCGACAAACTTTTCTTTATGTGTAAAGACTGCAGCAAGTGAATTGTCCATCTGTATAATATATAGTAAGTACTATAAGGATTGCGTACAAAAGAACATATTTTATTGAAGAATATAATATCCAGTAAGGTACATAATTGAATCGACTATGGAACAGATTCTGCGAGTAAATGCGTTACGTGCAGAATAATGTAATGACAGTGAGTTTGTAGAAGTTTTTTGATATGGCTATTGCTTTTTACTGTTTAGTAGTGCTGACTGAAATAGCGTGTACAATGAGATTTTGCCACTTACAAACATTTTTTGGCCCTGACAGATATTTCCCATTAAGTGTGAAGGAAATGTCGAGAGAATGAACAGGTGCCACATGTCCTAGACAGGAAAAATAAAATTATGGCATAAGAAATACGAATAGATAGTGTGGAACAAGTAATACGAATAACGATGCATTCACACTCAACTGAAACCAACTCAGAGATACAACGTGATACAAAATCTCTAAATGTATATAGCTATAAGGCGCACATAAAACTGATACCTTAGAATTTAATACATACTATAAATATATTATTTCCCTTAACACTTAAAAAGTCACGCTAATGCTAATGCAAGTGAACCGTTGTGATGAGAAAAGGGACATAGGACTCATAACTTGCAATATGAAACAGCGATGTGACGAAGTACTTCAAGGTAGTTTCTGTCGTAATAGAGAATGCAATGAAAACGATACAAGGCGCAGGGTGACAGAAGTGAAATACATTGTACTGCTTATTTATTATTCAGATTTGAGATTGTATGGCAAACAGAGGTACTAATGCATACAAAGTAGACCAAGTGTCGAAAGTGTATTATAGCAGATCAAGAATGATATATAAATGTGTATGAACACTGAACAGACAGTATTGTCCCCTGGCCTAGTACAACTTCAGTTTTGCAAAAATATTCGCACAATAGAAGTGCATTTTTTGAAATGCGTTTGCAACAAAGTTGCACACTTACACAAAGAAACGTCTCGTCCCTTGGGATTTCTTCTTGCGCTTTTCGCGAAATTCTTCTTATTGTTAGATAAATGTAATATTCATCACCACCAGACACAAGGACTTTCTATTCATTCTTATGAATGTGATTTGTAATAATTTATAAGCAGAGCCACGGATACAATGATACATTTATATTGTGTGTGTGAAATCTCACTTTCATTTAGCATCCTCACATCTTGGAACTGTGCAATATGATATTGACAGGTAGGTTTGTAGATGAAAAATCCACATCACATACTGTTTTCTCCTAGGGATTCGTTTTGCAAACAATATTTTGGATTTTCGAAAGAGAAGGTCTTACATTTGTAGAGGAAGTCTCATGAATTATTTGTATCCTGGATTTTTTCCAGTTATTAACTTAAGATCCTAAAAGTAAATAGATATTTTATCTCAAGCTTGCTTACTGCAGGTTTATTGTCAGTGTACATGTCACATATTGTCACAGTAAAGGTTACTTCGGAAGTTTCTAAAATTATTGGAAAATAACGACTACTAACATATTATAGTGTCACCGTTGGCTCTTACAACGCAACGGTTGAAGTGGTTTATTTAAATATTTCGTATCCCATAAGTGTTACTTCAAAAACAATAATTTTTCTTTATATTTGTAGATATTGGCACCGGAAAATCAGTTCAAGTTCTTCATTCTTGGACTTTGGGAATGGATTGGACGCGGAATCCATGAAAATATTACATGAAAGTTACAGCTAACCCAAAGGGTTTCATCTGCCATGAATCGTTCTTCTGAATTTCTCCACGGAAGTGAGGCAAGAACATTTGGTATTTAAAATCGACTACTACTGTGTGAGTAAAATGTTTATGCCATGTTTTTTGAAACAGAACTGCTCAGTGGTATATTGTTCTTCATGTTTGGTGTATATAAATAGCATAATATTATTATGTTTTCATTAAAATGAGGCTACAAGGTCGTAAATGTATATGAAGTCGATAATTTTAGCTTTGATGTTGGAGATGTTAATCTCAATAATGAGTATAATGGTGATGTACTGTTTAAAGCTTATATGCGTGTACATTCAGGAGTCAGCATTTGCTGCTTTGGAAAAGACACGGATCAAGTTCGACTGTTTCGGGTTCACTCAACATTGTACATATATTTTGATGTATGTGCTACGTAATAATCCAATTGATATAGAGTTATAGGTAATACTATAGTTAGGCAAAATTATTAGTGAATTGAAACTACCATCAACGTGCTGATGACTGGTCCATATATACAGACGCAAGTAAATGATAAAATATACTGCGCCAATTACAATGCGTAAAGGTTGAAACGTATCGTAATTTTACAATTTCTATATGAATAGTTAGAGTTAGTACTGTTAGAGAAATTAGAGATGTACCAACTCTTATGACTTCTTGTCTATGTACTAATATTAGTATAACATACATTCATTAACTAGAGAACCTTTGAAATGTGATAACGCTAATTTGTGTGCTATACACTTAAGATTAGTGTTCGTATTTTGCAGTTACTTGCTGACTACAGCTGTAACTAACTGTATAGACAGAAGTTTAATCATTATTGGTGCTTATTGGTTTGTAATGTAAGTACATAGTCTACCTATATGTAAAATCCATTGTTATATATTTTTATTTTGCATATCTTTGTATATGCAGTGGTAAACACATAATTCGATTTCTTTGTGTACTAAAAGCAATATTAGTAGCTGTGTATACATATAGAAGCTAGACAGACCTGACCTAAGCAAAATTATTCAACGTACTCAATCAATTTGCCAGGTTTTATAGTGAATAGCATTCTACAAATAGTCTCAAACGTTGAGTGTGTTTATTAAATTAATTACGGTCATTTCACAATGTTCGAAAGTACCTCACTTGAATTATCTCTATACATTAAGTCTGTATGTACGTATTTAATTTATGGATAAAATCCCCTTTCTTACTGATCACATGCTTATAATGCATGAACAAAATAATGATATTGTGGTATGAATTTACAATACTTGACTAGCCTACATAATGATTTGAAATTGGAGCACCCGAAATATTAAGTTGGATATAGGGACGATGGGACTGTACTAATAGAACGAGCGACTTGAACAAATTGTAAGGTTGAAGTGGATTCTTTGGATTGAGAAAACTTTCTTTCTCCGTGAGTGACATTTTCGGTAGTTTCTATCTTTTTTAGTAGACTGTTGAAATGAAAACTTTCGTAGCTTGTTTGTAAGAAAATCAGAGATCTATATAAAAGTTGATTTGCTAATATGGCTATAATAATAATGTCTTCGCAATAATAGTGTCGAAGACTAATATAGGTTTCGAACGAACTTGATAAAATTGCACTAGTGGTAATCGATAATTGTCTGAAAGTGAAACTTAATTACACCAGCCTCATTTAATTGGTTCTGTTCAAGTTGATTAAGAGTTGCAATATATTTTTCTGAATTTTTAACTGGTAATTGCTTCTAGCTTCGAAAATCAAAACGTTAAGTATCTAAGGTACTTCAGCAATTTACTGTAGGTTTATTCTACATTGCCTGATTATGCCATGCATTTAAGGCTGAAGAATAATTTCATCGTCATGTGAGTCCATAGTCCAGGGTAATAGGCGACTCTTAACCACCTTAATTTTATTGACATTTTATTGTAATTTAATTACTGCCAGGAGGTTAATTTGTAAGAAAAGCCCTTGTAGCTCTGTAAGAAGGCAAAAACTCACATTTTCTCTCACTTTTTAGTAAAATGCTGGCGTTCCTAAATACTAGTACTAGTTCAGTTCAGGTATAATGTGTTTTAAGGAAGGAACCTAATCAGAGATGCAGTTTTTATTGCTTGTTCAATGGAATGAGACGGAGCAAACAGACTTGAAAGATAACTGAAAACTTAGAGTAGGGAAAAGTTACTTTACACTCTGAAAACCAATCAGAATTATACTCATTTAATTTCTGTTCACACTGAAGACTCAAGATGTTAGTAGTAGAACTGCGTGTCTTAAGGTTTACTTTTGAACTCCTAATACTGCAGTATAATGTATAATGCACTGCACCGGTAAGATTAAAGTTGTGGGAAATGAAGATAACCTTCTAATTATAAAGTTCTAGGATGTTGTCTAATTAAACTACAGTTGTTATTAAAGTAAGATAAGATTGATTGTTGAACAATTAATCACGTACGTAAATTACATTGGGTAAATGCATATAGATATAATATGTAAAGGATAAAGATGGAACCTATTATGCTGTTGGGAAAATATTGCAAAGATGTTACTAACTCTAGTCCACGTAGTACAAATAGCAAAAAATAATTATCTTGACTGTAACATAGCAAACCTATTGTGTGTTGTCTGTAATGGAGGATCATTAAATTGAAAATCCTCGTACCAAAATGGGAAACAATATTATAAAATACTCTTTCTGTATTGAATACGTAAAGTCAATGAAGTATTTCTCGAGAAGTAGTATACGACTAGAGCCCCAAGTGTACTAGTTCACGAGAAATCAATCAAATTAATGTGAAAGCAGAAAAACGACTTTATCAAAATCTTATCAGTAATACTTTCTACATTTTTCTCAATGTATATATATTGTTGCGTTCATGAGAGATGTCTCTTAGCTATAGGTACCTACGTCAATATAGCGTAAGTGTAAATTAATGTGTATTCTATATATGCTAACTATACAAATAAAGTGTAGCTACTACTGCATTAAAACAGTAGACTGTAGCACAATATTATACAGATAATTGTTAATTCCGAGATTCATTCATATAACACAAAATACAACACAAGCGTGTAACTATACATATGACATAAACAAAAGCGAAGCTATTTATTTGTAACGTGCAAGCGCTTTTTATTATGTAACAAAACCTTGTCGGCCATGAAATACAATTACATACTTAGCTGTTAACATTAACAGCTTTCTGCTTCCTTTTGAAACAATAGATGAAGTGTAATATTTTCCGGTATGATGGCAATTATTTCTTGCGTTTGCATGTCTAAGAAAAAGTAGCTATGTATGAAGAATATTATTATACATGTGGAATGAATTTCTCCAGGGATATAAAAATATTTTCTCTCTTTCTTTCTCTTCATTGTCTGTGATCTACAGGTTAATCCCATTTTTGTGTCCATTAATGGGTCCATAATAGGTTTATAGCTATTTACAAAAGAATAATATGTAATATAGTATACATGATAGAGTGAATTGAATTGCATAACAATTTATTTGTACGTATTAAAATCAATATGGTGCAAACAACAGTAGTTTTAAGTTTCAAACACATTAATATGGTGTTTAATACTTTTTATTTACTGTCAATCAGCTTAATGTACGTAATTAAAAATTAGGTGAGAGAGAAAGCTGTAAGATAGGAGAAAGTATTTGGTTACTTTTCTGTTTGTTAATGTAAAATGTATAGATGCGTGTCCCACTTTTGTACTTTTGTTGTGGTTAACCTAGTTGTCCATGTTCATTGTTCATGTACCTAATTACTAATGGATCACATCTACAGTACTATAAAACTTGTATAGGGAATTGTCCAGAAACATAAAATTGTACATGTGAAAATAAAGAAAATGGAGATTCGAAACGACTTAATTTACAACACAAGTTTTTAGCGTTATGAATTGTAAATACGTTGGTACTGCTGCTGCCAAACACAGTCATGGAATAAATAATTGCAATTATCTCCCATTTGAATATTTTATGATCCATGAAATGGTCATAATTCGCAAATGTATAAGAAATATAATTTAAAAACGCAGCACGACCACTTTGTAATGTTCTCGAGGCTAACTTCTACATACAATTCACGAAAGCATCATGATAAAATAATCAAAATACCATTCGTAAGCTAAATTCATACAACTCATGATCTACGAATAGACAATAAGGATGATATTTCATATTTCTTCTAATTGCAGCCACGTATAGTTATTAAAGCATTCTTCTTAATCAACATTATGTGGTAAGTCTATTATACATTTATTTATTATTCCACCATTGCCTCACGAATCACCTCCTGCGTTTAAGTATTGCTTTGTGACTGTCGTCTGTAGAGGATTCACATGCAGGCATGTTTAGAAATAATAAACAACGTTTAGTACAATACGCACGAGCGTGTACGAGATCCTGTACAAGAAGTAAATATGTCAATGGGCCTTGTTATTTCGATATAATAAAATTCAGGACTATAAAACCGGGTGGGTTCGTCTGCGATGCGGAGGCTGTTGCGTCGTAGATTTGTAGTGTGTAGAGAATTAAACGAAATTAGAGTGACACGCACACACACGCTGCACGCGTCAAGCGTACCGCAATGCACAGTCCACAAGCATTCACAAACAATGCGAAGTTCCACAAAGAATTTCTTGAAGCGGAAGGAATCCCTACATCTGCAAGCGAAATTCTTTTGAGACCCAAGTTAAATGAAGTATTTACAATCTAATGTATAAATACAGTTCAGCCAGAGTTTCTTCTTTTGTCTCTTAACTATAATAAGCTGTTTAGTCTTTATGTGACATCGCGATCACTAATGGTTCCCCGACTGGTATTTAAGTTTGAGAATTCTTCCAAGAAACTACAAGGAAAGTTAAATTCTCTTTCAATGGCTTCAACTGTCTCTTCCAGATTCCCACGAATGAATACTACCTACAGGTTTCTCCATACCACTATACCACAACTACAATATTATATACATCTACTATATACACTTTATTCGGTACTTCAAAAAGTTTACTACTTTGTGTACTGCCTAAATCCGAAAATAATCCAGGGACTTTCACTTGTATCTACAAATGTTCGCTTTTACATGGTTAAGTATTCAAATGGTTCAAAAGATCATATCGCGTACTTGTAGAGAAAGAGACAAGCAAAATTTCCTGTATTATTTTCCGATACACTTAAGTAGATCTGTCAGGTACACACTTGCACTTAACAATTAAAACAACAATTTATAAATCAATCAATTATTGCGAATCTAATTCTGATTTTCATTTATTTGTATGTAAGTCAGATTATTGATTGTAGCCAACATTTTAATATGGGGGATGCAACATGCAATTACATAAACCACGCTATTTACCAATCACTTCTTTGAGACCATCGTACAAGTTTTAATGAATTGACATATATAGGTAATTGACAAATACAGATAGTTGCGTGATATAAATGAACCATGAGATGTATACCTTGGGAAGAAATTTGATCCTACTGTAAATAAAACAATGCATGAAAATAAACATGCCCTTATAATTACATTGTTGATACGAAGTGGGATTATAGGAGGGAAAATGTAATTGTACTATTGAAGATTGTTTGCCTTCTTGAGTTCACAGCATACCCAAGTTTATTGACAAATATTTGGGATGATCCTGTTCTGTACATCTTGAGCTAAATAAGAGTCGACTTTCAGTATGCCATTAAATATGAATTGTTAAAGCATATAAAGAGAAGTACATATTATAAAGAAAATCGGGAGGATCAAATATCAGTCTCAGGCAAGTAGAAATTGCAAAAAGTGGACGAGCACACACAAAGTAGCTGACAAGATGTGATTCTGTTTGCGATTCGATGTAAATAAGAGGGATCCGAGTGCGAATAGGATACTTTCGTCAGTTGTTCAACAAGATTTAACTTTTCGTTGTGGGTAAGTATAATAATAATACTATACTTTTATACATATATGTAAGTTTTTTTCTTTGTGTTTTCCTTCTCGCCAAAGCTGTCTTACAGAATTGTGCATTGCATTTGCGGAAATATTCTCTGGTACATACAGCAGAGCACCACCGCAAGCCGATCAACAGTGCTAAGCCGTGACCCCACACGAAGGAAATGAAAAATCGAGCCGAAGAAAGAAATGATATGAAAGTAAACGATCGAGAAAGTGCACACATGGAAAGAATACCAATTCAATAAAATTGAAAAAGAAAGGTAAAGCATCTCTTTGATGCGTTAAAGGTAAGTAAGTAGAACGAGATTATTGGTAGAAATGACCTGAGTATAAAGATACAAACGTACGTAGGCTAGCTACTCTTATTATTATAAGTATACTTTAATATCGTTTTTTGAGAAATAATGTGATATTATAACCGGATGAAAGTGTTTGCGTACCTACCTAAGTAGGAATTGAAGTGCACTTAATAACTTTTGTGTATTTCGCTTCCTTCACTCTGTCATCGTTTTTCATTTTTAGATTTTCAATCTTATTTTCAACATCCATACTTTCCTCTATTTCTTTTTTACTGTACTTCATTTCATAGCATTCACTTAACTTGTCCATTTACTCGTTTAATACTCGCATCGCTTCCTCGCTTACAATTTACAGTGAAGTTCTCTTTTATAGGATCTTGCAACATGTCAGGTACGATCATGAAATTGGGTTTACACAGAAAGCATCAGTGATCATGGTGTTATCAATCACACATAATTTTGCACAGCAGTGGCTTATACACAATCGACGATAGCAATAATGTTCCTTGGAAAGAAGTTGACGTATATAAGCTAATAATAAAGCTCAGGTGCTGTTTTCATTCCACAAATTACGTTTCCAGTAATAAGAGGATCCATAGTGCATAGTGCACCTACCTATTCACCAATTGTGAAATAGTATGCAAAGTGTATACGTAACCTAACGAGTAACGATGTTACTCCTATAACGACTAACGACTTGATAACTGAGAAGCTAACAAGGGAAAATATTTTGTGCATCTATACATTAGTATAATATATTGTTAGTATACACTCTATAAACACATCCTATAACATTCAGATAAATATAGAATTATAAATTGTAAATCATATCATGACAGATCTATAGACAAAGGACTCTTGACAACTTTCTAAGCTGAGTTGAGTCTAAGCTAAGCTAAGTTCAGTATACAATGTACATGGTTCGGATATTTATTTAATTTAGTAATGAGCATTTTACGATTTCTCAAAAAATGCACGTTTGAATCATTTCAGGTAGAAACATAATGTAAAATGTAGAGATAGAGCTGCTAGCTGTAGCTTTAATGGAAAAATCATAAATGAAAGACGATATTTTAGCTGGTATAGGTTACAAATTGACAATTATTTACTAACGATGTGATTTGTGAACTTATGACAGAAGGAAGGAATATCTCAATCGAAGTTCCTATATAGTATATAGATAAGTAGTATTGATCATGCTTCAAACTTTTTCAATAAGGACTACGCTTTTTTATACAGATAGATTTATGAAACTCTGTTCTACTAACAGACAGTGTTACTGTTCGTTTCTAAAAAATTCTAGAATGTTAATGTTAACGTGCAGAGAACAAAAAGGTGAACTTAGCATAACTTTTTATTGTTTTTCCTTTGTATACAAATAGATAGGTAGGTACTAGGTACAGCATTGTATTTGTGTAGTAGGTAATTTTACATTAATTTCCAATTGACTTGTATAGGACATAACGTAAGTAGAATATTCATATAATATTATATCGTAGAATTTATTATTAATGCTTCTTATGAAACCTCGGTAGGTGTGTGGGGTACATTGTATATTTTCTTTTACAACTTACAACACATTGCATTTGTTTTACTATTACTAAAAGGAGATGAAAGGAGATTGTTTTTCTTCTTTCTCAGCGGAGCGCCTTTATTGTTGATGGTGAACTGCACTGGTGTTACAGTTACACGTTATGTGTTTGTGTGGGTGCTTTGTTTTGACTGCCACAGTGTCTATGTACTGTAGATATGAAAGCATAAATGTATTACATAGGCATATACGTATATATATACCAATACAGCTACAAACAAGCCAACTATTTATTTGAACTATCTATGTATGTAAGTAGAATATTTTCATCAGTAGGAAGGAACAAGCTTCTTTGGTGTATTTTTCTTTTGTGTACTTTCAGTTTCCTTTCATTGTTTGTATGTACTTTGTTTGCTCGTGGTTTTATGCCGTAATAACTACTTCGTTCTCATCTAGCAGTAGAGAGAGAGAGAGTCTACCTCTACAGACACTTTTATTTTTCGCATGACAGAAAATCGCAATTAAATTTTCTCTTGAAGCTTCAGCAGCCTTCGAATCTATGTGAAATACATAGAAATGTAGAACAAACATAATATTCCAAATAAAAGGAGCATATATGTAAGTTGCGGCAAGCAACACATTATGCCTACAGGCAAGAATATAAAACTGTATCTTATTTGAAACTTTTGTAATTCAGTTCGATAAAAGTCGTATCTGTGGATTGAAAACGTTCTCCTATCCGTCGTAGTTTCAAATGCATTCTAGAAAACTGTAAACTATAATGAGACTGAATGCGGGAGAATGTAAGTACTCTTCTCTACCCATTCAACCATATACGCAAAACCACCAAACTTATTTTTCTCAGAAAAAATTCTCTCGTTATAGTTGTGGTAGAATCGCAGGAATGAAATAAAGTTTACTGAATGTTTGTTTTTTGTGGACTTATGTTTTGAACACACAAGAGTGTTTGTAATATTTCTTTAACACTCTGTTGAATATGCAGTTACAGAACTGCAGCTTGATTCAAATTTATTATTTCTAGCTTTTGTGTTAGACATTCATTATCTGCCTACTGTAAGCGATGAAACGAAGAATCAATTCGAAAAGGACACCTAATGAATATTCATTTAATGACAGAAAACATGAAAAAATTGTGACAATTCGTGAAAATCTTCCAAAAATATGAATAGGTAATGCGCATTAAGGTCTAACTTGATTACCTGAGAATGCTCCTGAACAGTTTTATAGTTGTGCTTATGTTTAAGATGCGGTTCGTAGATAGTCAGGCAGCAGCTGAAAATCGTCACCTGTCTGGCTGTTTGCAATCTGTTTTCCAGAAACGAACTCATTGTAATGAACTCTTCAGCACTAAATGCAAATTACAAAATAATTGAACAAGATCTCCACCGAAATACCTACTAAAGTTCACTGAGTTCACCTACAATCGCTTAGATCTTAGAATTAGCATCACATTTACATCAGAGACCTATTATTTAAATATATTTAGATTATTAAATGCTTAGACCTTTACAAAATTACGTAGGTAGACATTCAACTGATTAGATAGTATATAGATATAGTTACCTAAATTAACTCTTGGCTTTCCTTTTATCTGTGTTGTGTTACCAAACCGCGGTTTCCGTCTACAATGTGGATGAATTAATTCTGAAAATACTAAGCCTTATCTCTGTTCATAATTAACAAAGGAAATTATCATTTCCGTTTACTGTCACAGCAATTTTCTTATTTCATATTTCCAAGATATTCTACAGTGAAAGACAGTGATGGAATTAAGGAAAAGAGGTCAGAATTTAAGTTTCACGAAAGTGAATCCATTCAACCCGCATGAATTTTTGTATGTACTTACTTACCACGAGTGTCGTGAAGTTTCAATATCTGGAGATGATCTATGTACGACACTATCCGTTTGTAGACAACTTTCACTTTGTGTTCGTTGTCTCAATCGCTAACAAAATTGATAAAGGATGAAGCGAGTAGGAGGAACTGAACTGGCTGAAGGAGCAAGTAGGTGATTAAATGCGATTTAAGAAATCTCTTTAGTTATTTTGGGTTGGATTTTAGAGTTGTGACTGTTATGCTGGAATTTCATTTTTACATAAAAGTAGTCTTTCCCGTATTCTCTGGTCTCTTGATCCTTAGGGACACTCAGCTCGTACTACTGTAGTAAGCAATGTAATTGAGTCCGCTCACAGAGTTCAGTGGTGAAGCAAAAGAGTCTTATCAACGCGTTCAAGCGTGTATTTTTCAGCAACCTTTATCAAAAGAAGTAGTGCAAAATTATATTTCTAGAAACGCTTCGCTACATTTGTAGTGCACTCAGCTTTTCCCGACATACCACATACAGCCGGATCGCCTTTAACAAAATATGACTGAGCTTTTGATTTATAAACGAACCTTTTACATCCTGGATTGTTTACTTTTTAGCCTGTTGTTGCGTTATATTCCAATTGTGACCTTAATTTGCTTAAAAATTGTGCTGGGAAACGAGAGTCACGAATTATGTTTCCCAAGAAAGAACAAATGTAAATAAATTTCTAGTCTAAAATATTTTAGTGAATGTGCTGTTGAATCTTTGTGGGTTTTCTGTGCAGTAATAAGAAACACTTTCAGCTTCTTCCAAAGTGATCCTAACTTCTGCTAGAAAAGTGGTCTAAAGTATTTTTTTTTGAGCTGTCGACTTAAATTATGTATGAATGAATTTTAATGTAACAGTTTCGCTACGATGCACTGAAAAGGTGCTTTCACCAGGGAATTTTATGAGATAAACATGCAGTGCAATCTGTTGCGTTTTTCAACTAGAAGGATGTAAACATGTAAGCTTGTTGCAAGTAAACTACAACCCTTTCACCGATTTTAAATGTATGTAGATACTTATTTAGTACCTCCATTAAAATAAGTAATAAGCTTATGTTGAGGAAGATTTCCGTATCCGGTGTCTGTTGAATTTGTGACCAATAAATTAAGAAATGCTTCTGCTTTTACTTTTCACGCTAACCTAACTGCAGTGAAGATTTACTATACATAGAAAAGCAGTAATGGAAACGAGTAAATAGTAGCATCCTACTTAATTGGAATGCGTACAATTTTACATCCCAAGGATCAAAAGAGATCACTTAATTAAAGCACTTCCATTTCGTAATAAGTAAATAATTTAAATAACATTGACTAGCGCACTGTAAAATGTGTCATGGGCTGACATCAAGTAGAATAATCCATTTACCTGTCTTCTCAAACTCACCTTTAATTTAACATCTTAATTACGGCAACACAAAGAGGACGAACAAACAGACATCAATGTCAAGTCAACTATGACGTTGTAGTAGGCACGATGTTTACTCATTCTCACACACACAGTTTTACCTCGGGCGAAAAGCTTATGTAAATGCCTAAAAGCAGGTTATTTGTAGAATGTTCATACAGTAGCGTAATTTATTGTAATGTATTTGTGTAGTATATTTAAAATGCGTAGGTGTGTCTGTGAATTTGCTCTTTGCACTCAAAACATTTATTTTGCATTTCACCCACAACATTTGTATTTTATCCTCTATTTAAAATTTTAATTACGTACATTGTACGTAAATACAGAGAGAATAGTAATTCGCAAGCATCACTGTTGCGTGTCTATGAGTGTGGAGTGTGGTATACCGACGAGGTTAATGCGGTAGCGATGTGAATGTCATTCTGTGACATTCGTGAGAGTCTTTCAAATTCATTTGATGTCAACGGTGCGATGGTATTTATTAGCCGGGTCGGCCATGCATATTTCGTTCTCGTCAGAACGGAGAATATTCAAATTAGTGTAATCTCTGGTTGATGTGTGAGTTTGTTGGTATGAATGGAATGGAAGTTGGGTCTTGTGTTTTAGCAGTCTTTTACAGATAGGATGAGCTACAGTTGTTCAGAGTGATAGAATGCTGCATGGTGGAATAATTAGTGGTTTACGGCGGAGTTAATTGTGGTGAGGTGTTGACTCTCTCGGAAGTTAAACAAGAATATTATGTTTCACAAGGTTGGATAAAGTTTATCGCGTGTTAATTATTTTCTGCCGTGGTAGCGGATGTACATTGCTAAAAGCCAGTTTAGTGCCATCCCAAATTACACAAATATGCCACAAACTTCAAATATATAATATATCTCATTCTATGAATATCTTCTTAAACCAGCTTAAAAATTATATAACTCTCACAGGTACAACGGTACTTTACAAGCTACAACTCCATATTTATGAACTAAGTAAGCATTTCCGCTTTTGTGTGTCGTAACTTCGTAAGTAGATTCCTTTTTGCAATTAAAAATACCTCAGAGGAAGGGACACGATACCACACTACGCTATACATGTATACATAAGTCATACTAGATATACAGCGAAATAAAAAATCCTACTTATAAAAATACCACAGTTGTAGGTTAAAAAAATTCTGTGCACATTTCTGCATCTGTGTTTTCATTGTATGGTAGTTATCGGTATCTACTATCTACTGAAGCGGAATTGTGATGACAGGGGAGCTGAGTAAAAAATGAAGAATAGCTATTGATCAAAGTTAGGTTGAACTGGAACATGTTTGTAAAACTGTTATGTTTCTGTGTCTGAGTTTATATGTAAGTACATAGGTAGCATATGTGCATGGTTGTACTTTTCAGTGCTATAGTAGATTCACTTCAGTGTAATGCAATAGAGAGAAATGAGGTAATGTTGAATCCTTAGAATGGTAGTAGAAAGTAGAACTAACGAGATGAGAACTCAAATCACTTGCGTCTTCATCATATCATCAAAACCATCTCGGACAATACAATTCAATATTGACGTAGCAGAACAGACACATAAGGTCGAGGTCTGTACAGAACTTCTGCACAGAGAGACTCACAAAATAAGTGCATTATGCCAAGGCAGAAAATTGGGAAGGGAACTCATTGAAATACATTGGTGAAAGCAGAGTGAAAGCGGAGTGAAAGTAAAGTGAAAGTTGGTGTTTGCTGAAGCATGGCATGGTGTGGGTACCTATGTAATTTTGTAAATCTTTTTTCTGTGTGGTCTATACTTCTGTTTACAGCTGTCTCTTTACTTAGAAAGGCTTCCCATTCAGAATTGGTGTAGTTCCACAATATGTGTAGTCCAGATACGAAAAATGATGTGTATGAGAATTTTTAGAGACATTTGGAATTATGAGGATGAATTTTGCTGTTTCATCTCATTGTATAGTAATAAAAATGTTCTTGAAAGTAGGTTAGTATCTTTATCTGCCAACATTGATTTATTAAGGCATGACAAAATACAATATAACAATCTGATGCTCATTGAATGAAAGAGTACACCTGAACAGTTTTTATTCCTGGCTAACTGACAGAATAGCAACAAAACTGTGTGCTTTCTCCATTGTTACTTCTTGCATACGGTCTGACAAAAAGTAATCCGCATTGCTACGCAGTACAAACCATGTAGCAAATGAAATATGATGTATTATTACATATATACCTCGAAATTCTGTAAACCGGGTGACATCAGGTACCTAAATGCTTTCTCACCTTAATAAAATCAATAAATTAAGTTTCGTGGTTTTATTCAACTTCCGTCTAAGCATTAAAAAGGAATTATATTTTCCAAAATCAGCTTCCTGGGTAGTTTCGGGGATGTAATACCATATTATAGACAGGTACATCAGGTTAATTTTTAAATGGAACTAAATAAATGTATGCTTAAAAAGGTGCATTAGTTAATTAAAGAAGAGATGCATGTCGTATGTATACTTTTCCAGAAATCTTCTCGTATGTTACGACTGTAATGCGTAGGTAGTTGTTTTGTGAGGAAGTGAGAGTAAGAGGCTTACCATTTCGAAATATGCTTGACAGAATGAAAGGTTTTTAATTGGATTAGTAACGAAAGTTATCCAGGTAAATGTCTACAGGTTACATTACTCTGTTGCGCAGCAGCGTATTGAATATGTGAAGTGAAAAGAGAAATTCGCTACGAATTGTGAGTAAAAGCTTTCATGATACTGGTATATTATTTTAATAAACCTTGTAAAGTAGATAAAAAAAGTCAGCTTTCTAATTGTATACAAGAAATAACTGGTAGAAAAGGTAAGAATGATTCCTTACGTAACCCACTTTAAAGAATCGTTAATGACGAAGAGTTTCAAACTACAAACAACATAAATATTTATATCTGTTCAATTTGATTTCATAAATAATCTCACTGATTTCAAATGACAATAATAATATATGTACATAACTGATGAGAGTATGGTATAAAAAATCCGGTTTCAATAAAATTACCTAGTCTTATGTCTTGAACAGTTCTATTTTGGTAGATCAAAAAAAGTTCAAAACTTTCAAAAGCGAGATTATGTATTAGGCATTTGGGAGTCTTTTTTATTAACCTGCCATACACATCTGTATATCCTAATCTTTTAGTATTCAGGCAATCAGTGCTGTGCTACTTGTCAACATTCTTTTCCTCTTCAATGGTAATTCGGGCTTCATTTTGGAATATAACATAATAAACCCTTAGAACTATCGTACTTTCCATTTTGTATGGACTGTTACGGATGAACAGCACAACAGAAGTTTCCTTTATTTTAAACCTAATCCGAAATTCTCTTCAACAACGAAACCGGCGGAAAGAAAATGGTAGAAATATCTCTCCTATTATACTTGTGAAGTGCCTTTTTGTTTGCATGCAGGATTAAAAAAGATGCTACAGATAACTGAAAGATTCAATAAATGTGACTTCGTGACTACCTATGTACCATTTTACCACTTAGGAATAATTCCTTATATACGTATAAGTGAAAGTCTTTTAAGGAATTTCCTTACTTCTATTTGTCATTTTGTCAATGTTACAAAAACAACAGAGATATACTAAATAAGTAAACAGAGATGAATAGAGATGATAAATTAAAGTGTTTGTAGAAGTGAATGACTTCCGTAAAGTGGTGCTTGAGAGTTCAAATCCTTCTGCACACCTTGCATGAAAGATTACAACTTCTCAAGAGTCTTTCATAAATGAATGAACTTATCATTCATCCAAAGAAATGAATGAATCGTTTATTCATTCAAATCGGTTCTTTACTTGTAGTTCTTTGCTTAAGAGTGTAGTAGTACTTCAGTATTAAAATATTTACATTGGACACGTGTGGAGTTTCCGTTTAAGCTCTCACACCAATCGAATGAGATTACTAGTACTAGTATTACTACGTACTGCTAAATGTCCTTCATGTAAAAACAAAATCTTTTCCACGCATAATGCTTCTACACTTGGAAAAGTAGCACAACCAAAATAGAAAACTATGTAAACACAATTAGGAAAATGGACTTTGTGATTTGGTTGTGTATAGTGTTAAATTTATTATTCTTGTAGTAAGGTTTCTATTTTAGCGAGGCAGTCGTATTTACAAGCAAAGCACCAGAAATGTCACAAGCCGATTCGAATGAAACTTAACATGGTGCATGCTATGGCCCTTTGTACATCACACGCAAAAAATTAGCTGCTAATATTCACATGTCAATTTTTAAAAAAATCACGAACAATTTTTTACCTCCGATATGGGAATTTTCTTATGGGATTTAACATGGGAACATAAACGAAGAGAAGGGGTGTCATTTTTCGAATTTTAATCATTTTCATTAAAAGTTGATTCATGTTAATTTTTACGATCTCATATCAAATAAAATGGTTCAGGGAGACATACAAACATTTATACTTAATTTTCATTTATGAGCCAATGTCGTTGTGTTGAACACACAGAACCGGCGTTAGCGGTTCTGTGCGTTCAACACAACAACGCTCACGTGGGGGAAGGGGATGGTGGCCGTATGGTGAGTCTCCAGGAAAGAATTCCTGAAGACCATGAGGTGAAGACGGTTCGCTTGCAGCAAATGCAAGCGAAGGCCAAAGCAGTGTAACTGCACTACCGTTGCAATGCAACGGGAAGACTCCGGGCTAAGAAGCCTAAAGATAAGGGCATGTCTGTAAATTAATACAAACAAGGCCAAAATTGTACCTGCTCCAGGTAATTACTCGATAGAGAAATTACAAGAGCAGAATGATTTGACATTTTCATTTTTTGAGTCAATTCATTCTGCTCTTAGACTTTTGGAAGGAACCTGCTCCCTCAGAATCTTGTCTCCTGAGACAGTTAGTTTATCATCACTTTCGGACACTTGAGAAGGTAATTTATTACAGTGACATTTCGGTCACCCTCTCTCGTCGGAGCCACGGACATCCGGTACAGTTTATAAGACATCGCGGTCTACACAGACGGGTCCCGTTCATCTGAACGTTAAGGTAATATAAAATAATATTACCTAAACATCCACGGGAAGTTAGAGGGTGTAACTATTTGGAAAATAGTTACACAATTAAGTTAAAATAAAATAAATAAATTTATCTGTGTTTAGATTTAGAACGATTTCGGTTCACATCTCTTCGTCCGACTCTACAGAACGCCTGCAGCCATCAGAACGTAGGTAATAAATAAATATTACCCACAAGTGCTACGCTACAGGACCCAAAGTTGTATATATAATTGCGTAAGGCAATTATATATACAACTACGTAACGTAACCTAACTTAAATAATTAAATTAAATTTCGGGCTTAGAAGAGTTCACCTCTTCTATCCACCTGACAATATTCGAAACTTTCGACCTTTTTTCGAATTCTAGCCGGATTTTTCATTAACAGAACGTGTTCGAGACGAGTTCGAGCCGAATTTTCTTAACAGAACGATTTCGAGCCGAATTCGAACTGAATTTTTGTTATAAGAACGAGATCGAGCCGAGTTCGAGTCGGAAACTTTTGCAGCAAAAATACGGCTCGTTGCTACTTCTAGGATTGTCTGAAAACCATTCAATCGAGATTGAGAGGGTCAACTGTCAACTCTGCAAAATTGAGAATGGAAGAGGATGATTGGGAATGGAAGAGGATGATTTGGAATGGAAGAGGATGATTGGGAATGGAAGAGGATGATTGGGAGTGGAAGAGGATGATTGGGAATGGAAGAGGATGATTGGGAGTGGAAGAGGATGATTGGGAATGGAAGAGGATGATTGGGAATGGAAGAGGATGATTGGGAGTGGAAGAGGATGATTGGGAATGAAAAGGAACCAGTGTTAAGGAATTCGGGACCTCTACAAAACGCCTGCAGCCATCAGAACGTAGGTAATAAATAAATAATTATTACCCGCAAGTGTTTCGCTACATTACCCAGAATTGTATATATAATTGCGTAAGGCAATTATGCATACAACTACGTAACGTAACCTAACTTAACTAATTAAATTAAATTTCGGGCTTAGAAGAGTTCACCTCTTCTATCCACCTGACAATATATATAGATGAAAAATGATACATTTTACCTTTTACCCGGATTTTTCAGGCTCGATATGAAACTACTCTAACTAAACTAAGCAACGAGTTCGAGCCGGAAATGGCTAGAACTCGTATTGTTAAAGTGTTAAAGAAAAATCCGGCTCAACTCAACATTTTTGTTGTCAATCTCCATTTGCTCATTTCAACTGTGCAGCTGCTCCTTCCACTTTTCTCGCACAAGCAAAGCATCAGATGTGTCACAAGCCAATTCTAATATGAACCTTTTTTTCATCACACGCTAAAAATTTAAAAAAAGTCACGAACAATTGTTTACCTCCGAAATGGAAATTTTCTTATGGGATTTAACATGGGAAAATAAATGCGAAGAACCTGTCATTTTTCGAATTTTAATCATGTTCATTAAAAGCTTATTTATGTTAATTTTTACGATCTCATATCAAATAAAATGGTTCAAGGAGACATACAAACAATTATACTTAATTTTCATTTAAAATGTTCAATCCCATTTCGGAGGTATAAATTTTTCATGATTTTTTTAAAAATCGGCATGTGCATATTAGCCGCTTATTTTTTGTGTGTGATGTACAAAGGGCCATAGCATTCTCCTTGTTAAGTTTCATTCGAATCGGTTTGTGACACTTCTGGTGCTTTGCTTGTTAGTGTTTTGATTTGAAAATGGCCTACGCCCACGTCACATTCCTCATGTAAATTTCAACGTTTTCTCTTTACGACTTTTCCTTACGGAAACTTTCACAACCTTTTCCTCTCGGCAGTAGGGAAGTATTTTTTCATCAATAGCTGCCAGATGCTTTGTTATTATAAGCTCGTTCATGCCATTAAAACTTCATGAATAGTGTAAGCATTCCATTAAAATTTTCAAACTCCATTAACTAGTCATCTATGTATTACTATAACACAACACTAGACACTAAGCTATCAAAAAGGTGAAACTTAATCCACCGAACTTATTGTATAGATCGGAGGAAAGTAAATAATAATGTTTAGAAAGGTAACTTAATCCCTTACTTATATATAAAAGACATTATTTGTAAAAGTTGCGTTACTCAATACTTTATAATTTCCAGTAGTTTCCAGTTGTCTTTCTGTTTACTTAATCACTGAAGCGAGTTTTATAAAAAGCGAGAGCATGTTGGAAAATACAGCAATATATCGATATATGTACAGATTCAGTACATAATCTTCTAAAATGATGTCAGATATAACTAGATAATTTTTGATAAGCTCTCATAATTACGACTTTGTGACAAAGCCTTTTGTTTTCTTCACCTTTATATCTACGCATAAAAATCAAATCATCAAAGATTCTCTGCAGACTAATCCCTTTCCATTTTGCATTTAATAGCATTACACCTTCTAACTTCCTTTGTGTTCTTTCATCAGTCAAAATTATTTGAAGTAAAATCTTGTACTAAGGGGGAAGCAAATACGAATGAATGTATGCAAAACAATAAGCCTAATCCTGACGAATTTGTTTCGAGCTTTGCAGTGACGCTCAGGTTTATTGCTAATACTTGTGCGCTTTAGTTTTTTAGTGTCCTTTGTACAAAATGTTTACATACATGATGAAATTGAGCTCAGCTCTAATGGTTCGGGATGATTGGAAAACATACATATATGTATTCATTAATTAAGCTAAAAACAGTGACTGTATATAGATAATGGAAAAAGTACAAAGAATGTATGCATTTACTGCTTATGAGTATAGAAAATGTTTATAAAAGCTTCTTAATTACAAATTCACAATTTTATTATCACAGGTAAATGACTTACTTGTTTCTCTATGGGGCATGTTAAAATGAAAAGCTTTTACCATGAGCTGAAAGTGTCACATAAACGAATACACGTGCAGTTTTTATACAGCTCAAGTGTTTATTACTCGTTGGGGCTATAAATATTAAGCTTACTCGCTTCATTATAATATGACATTTATAAACAGTAAATGTATAAAGACTAACTGCCTCTATTTGAATGAGATCAGAGAATTTATTAATTTCAGTAAGTGTACCTATAAATGTAACGCTGTAACAGTTTCATGAATTTCCGTACAGTTATAAAAGAGAATTTCATTTAGGTAAGCCAAGTCTACATTTTATCGCTGTTTCATATTAGCGGATTGCTTGTCTGCATATTGTTACTTGATTTAAATAGCCTCCCATTTAAATTATGACATAAACAGTTTCCAGAATCACAATTAAATGTGTCTAAAGTCTAATCATTCATTTACAGTGAAAATATGGATACTTGATTCCAACTGTGATAATTAATATTTGAGAAAAGACAAGATAAATCTGAAAGCTTCACAGCTCAAATGATGAATACAATGAAGAGACTCAGAGTAAAGTCAAAAGTTAAGCAGGAAAATAAATATTTAATAGACCCGGGACGGGTTGGCCAGACAAATAAGGCTGTGATTAGTTTTAACTTTCACTTAAGGCTAGACAGACTTTGAATACAAAGAGTCTCTTCAAAGGTTAATGCATGGAAAGCTCTTACACATTGTGCTCATCAATAAAAGTCTGTGCTCAGTCGAAAGAAATCAGAATAAATCCTAAATATTTAATTGAGTCTTTTCACAATGGAGAAAGTACCAAGTCTCTATGTACAACTTCAATTTCTTCAACATTTAATCTTGCAGAGTATTTCTTCACGCTCTGGCAAAGCATAACAATCTGCATTTCGCACTAAAACATGACAATGTGTTAGATATTGTTATTACTATCTTTAGAATGATTGATATCGAAAATATTGACATTACGCATTTCATTCAACCCACGAGATTTTCTGCTCTGAATAAATAAAATGAAATGCCAAAGCTTGGAAATGATTCTCTTCATGTTGCAACGTCTGCGAGTAAACAATGTTACTTTAGCAGTACAAACACTTTCGCGGAATGAGAAACAGATAAGAAAATTGTGAATTCATACGACGATCGACGATGCAATCCTTTGACTTTTTCTCAGTGAGAGAACAGGAGTCTCGGTATGTACAAATATATTGCGCTTTTATTGAAAGAGAGGTTCACCTTCACGTGCCACATCCTTTAATGAAAAATCCTTGTTCTCCCATGTGTCTATCTGACAATGACGATGTGTGAAAGTGAGATTTGTATGTAAAAACGAGTCGGGATAGTGACTTTTCTTTTGATTGTAGTATACATACAAATACGAATTCGCCCTACTTCAATGTTCGCGTCCATGTTCGTAGAATACAACATTGTGCTAATAACACAGGAAGAATGTAAATAGAAAGTTCAATTTTGATATAGGATGGAGATGAAGCGTGCAGAAATGAATACGCAAACAAAGAAGAAGACGGAGAATAACGGAGAAGAAAGAACTCTGCTCTATTTACATTTATGTACTTTCTCTGACACCAAGTAAGTAGACGAGAGTTGTTCAAAGTTCCGTATTCTGTATACCACCTGCGTAACTTCATGCTCTATGAAATCTTTGATAAACTATCATTTCCATTCTTGTGTACTACGTTCTTCTTCTTGGAACTTCAAAATACATTAATCCTTGAAAGTGTCTTTGTTACATGGAATCCTTTTGTTAACACCAGCGCTACAGCTACGACAATGCATAATAATCATAAAACTCTGGCCTGTATTGCATTGTTGTATTTCACCATTAATATATCACAGGTTACTTCTCTGCATTTATCCACACGAATGCTTATTATCGACAAAACATAATAAAATATTATAGCACAGTATATCTAAACTAAAGAGAAATTATTTAGCCCAAAATACTTTTTCTTATTTCATTTCTGGTGTGACAGAATTTTCTAATTTCGTGTTCCTTTGATGTTGAAATAAAGAAACGACAAACCATCAAGAGCAAATTCATTTCTCAAAAGTCAAGTTACATAAGATGTCATAAAAAAGAAAATAGTCATTCATGTAATATGTAGTTTCAGATCGTGATCGTGGCTGAATTACTTTATGAGTAAATATGATATGCGTAAAATAGTGCTTTTTCATGCCTGCAGGTATCATCGCGCATCGCAGTAGTTCAGTAGTATTTTAAGCATATTAACTCTTCTATTTATGTAAACATTCCTCAGGCCTTACATTTTCAGCTTGTTAGTTTTAAAAAAGTATGGAATAAAAAGAAGTTGAGAAACTAAAATGCTTTTCCTTCTATACATTAAGTTGAATTCAGTCAAATGAAACTTCATGATGAAATGAGTCAAAAATGCATTTTGGGAGCAGTGTGAGATTTCATTACCTATTTATATGCTTTATACATTAACATGCTAACGCTTGGGATCCCAATCACAAATTATCATTGTTATCAGCCTATTGAACCTGTGGCAGATTATGCACCTTTAGAGGATGTAATATGTATATCTAATATCATTTTTATGCTAAATGAGCACATTTCTTATAGCGTTTTCAAATATTTGTGGCTGTGAAAGCTTTTGTGACTATAAATCCAGAATACTGATATGTGTTGAACTTCCATGAGTTTGAGACGCTGAAATGCAAGATTATACTATAGCCATCTTGAATTTCTAATCCATAATAATACGTGAGTGGTAATGGTATCTTTTACGATAGCTGCTTACAATTTGTACATCAAAATTTATATGATATAATTTATCAACAAATGTTAATAATAACATGCTTGTAATGAGTCTGAGTTCCAAAGTAAAAAAAAGTTATTGGTATTAGCTTTTAATGAGAACCTGCTTGAGGCATTTTATTCAGAGTGCTTGCTAGCTAATTGTTTTTTACGTGTACTATTTGAGAAACACATACACTGTAGAATCAATATTGCAGCAGATTTATGGGTTTGCAAGTCTATTACAAACCTTGATAAGCAGCGGGGTACCTTATTAAGGAATATCAATGACTAAAACCCGAATGATCCCATCCATTGGACGCATCGTCAAGCTTTCTGCTTGAATCGTGTTCGGGAGTTGTATCTCAACAACACTTTCGAATGTAGTACCGTATATCAATGTCCAACTGCTGCCATCGCAAATGACTCTTGTTTCATCATGAGTAGGATCGATGAAGTGCTCAGCTCTTCGTGAACTCTCCAAATTGGTCACTTCAATAACAATTCTCACATAAACATTCCTCCCAGTTGCATTCGGTGCATCGTAATTGTAATTGTTGAAGATACTATTGCAGCTTGTACAGCTATTGACAGACGTATTGCTGCTGGTTGCAGAATTTGATCGACGTCGGTTCTGTCCTCGATGACCTACATCTTGATGATGACAGTTAACATACAATGAATGCAGCATAAGCTCTCGGCCGCATGTACGAATCGTAATTCCGTTGTATTGGACTATATCCTCCCGGGGTTGCTCTACTCCATCACTGAAATCGAATATTTATAAAAGTAAAAGCACATTAATTTATATTTTACAGGTATAGTATATTACATCTACAGAGAATTATAGAATGTTCGGGTATTAGTAGATATAGGTATCAATAATTATTTCTGAAATTAATTTCTGGCTTCTGGATTTAATCCTTTGAATGGAGAAACGGAAGAAAAGTCTATTAATATTACCTACTTAAATACTACAAAATAATGAGGATCTCAAATAAATAAATATGTTACGGGTGCAAGAGTAAGAGTCTGCAGTCTGTAAGTATTTGAATTGATTTCCAAAAATCTCATTTACAGATTAGCAAAGTAAAATATTACGAAGTTGACGTTACCTCAGGATTGAGCTTGCTATTTGTAAACCCGTGCGAACAATGTGAGCTCCAAAGTCATAAGCTGCGACTAGAATCCCTGTGCTGCTGCGAGTGATGGCTGGAATTGGGTTTAAATTGACATCAGTTGGCCAAGACAGGCTTAGAAAAGAATTCAAAAATGTTCCAATGGTTGTTTCTTGTTCGTAGTTTTGCAAAGGATCGTTTAAGATTTGGTTTGAAGAAGGTGGTGCTAAGACTTGACGTTCTTCTACCTGTTGTCTCGGATTTAATTCTGTGACTGTTTCCGTGTCAGCAGCCTTAGTTGTTTCCTCCGACTTTAGATTGAATTTCACTGATTTAGACTTTTTCAATTTATTTTCTTTACAACTGATGCTATTTAATTTCGCTTCCACTTCCATCTCAGCAAAGACCGAATTTTGGGAGCAGTGTGAGATTTCATTATTCAATTTAATTTCTCTTTTCTTTTCTTTGCCTTTCTTTTCGTTAGGAATAGACATGGATCTGTGTAAAATTGACTTACGGTTATATTTCCCGTTTTCCGTTCTGGCAGAAGTAGAAGCTTCAGTTTTACTGTACCGTGTTTCTACAGAAGATTTTCTGACATAATCTGTCCGAGGTTTGACAATGTTAATGTTATTTGTCATTGGCAATTCTTCTGGAGACTTAGTAACGTCATTTTCCGGAATGACTGTTTTATCTGAAGCATGTATCAGATACTTGTTTGGAGATGGGGGGATACTTAATGTTGTAGATGATACTATGTTGTCTTCCGAATCTGGCTTGTAATAGCATGTAAGATGTGGAGCAGAAGCTTTCCCGTGAGACTTCAGTGAGGTATCTGACGTGTCAGATAGAGAAGAATGACTATTCGTTTCAACCAATGTATTTACCATGGATTTTACCGATCTTTGTCCCAAAGGAAGTTTTTTATACTTCGCTCGATATATTCCATTATGACTCATCTTCAATTAATATTTATGAAAACTTGTCATAAAGAATTTTTTGTTTTGTCTGTCCTAGTACTAATTTTTGCTGGAAATTTTGAGGCACTTATGGACTGCTCGGCTGGAGTGGAAAAAGCCGGCTGTCTCAAAAATGGTCTTAACGAACTGATTTAGAGATATCGTTGAAATTAAATCATTCAACTACAAAAAAGGTTATCTACTAATATGATGTTTACTCTCAATATGACATTACCGAGAGCAACAATGGAGCATAGCTATGGTTATAAATGTAAAGTAACAAAACAATCAAAACGTAAATAAATTCTGAGATTGAGATTTTGCTAATTAATTTATCGAAGATCCTAACCTAAAGTCACATGCTATACCTATACGTTATAAAAAAGTGTACTGCACATAAGATTTTGCTACAAATCAATTTATTTAATTTTGAGCATTGTGGACAAGAAAAAGACAAAGGTACAGTTCAAATATGGAATTGAAACATGTTAGACATCATCATGAATATCAAATGTAATGAGTTTGAGTCTTGAGTGTATAAAATATGTGAATAAAGTTAAAATTAACGTTTGTAAAATCGTAATAGACATGATACATGATTCGAATAAAATTTTGATTTCAAAAGATTTGCTTATTAACAACTTTTGCCTATTAGAGAAGTTTTAAAGATACCTACTTAAATATGATATTAAATGTTTACAATTGATGTAGAATTTGGGAAAGCTATACATATAGATAGACTGGAAATGGGTGTTTCTTGCTAACTCTGATTTTGTGATGCAACTAAAATGTACAGATGCAGATTATAAATATTGTAACGACTTATTATACAGTATCAATCAACAAGGAAGTGACGGAGCGACGATGGTCAGAGTTCCTTTATCTGGATCGCATGAAACTACAATCGAATCTTTGGGGACACCAATTGGGATTTCCACTTCTATCTCACAGTCGAAAACTTTGATGAACATGCTGGTAGTGTCCAGATGATCGCACCAGTAAACTTTCAGGGGCAAAGAGATAATCTTCTTTTCATATTTCTTTTGCCAGAAGCAATGACTTTTGCTGAGCTTGAATTGAAATTGAACTTGTCGATTACAAATGTCATCGTTATTCTTCGCATGCACAGCATCAAGATATAACTCCATTCCTTTAGAACGAACTTTATAGCCACGATAATGTACCGTATCATCTTTGTGCCCATTTGAGTCAAAGCTAAATTCAAAATGAGATATTTTTAGATAAAATGAGCAGTTCGTACAAAAATACAAACAAACGAATCGATATCGTTTCATGAATCGTTTGGGAATTCATGAATCGTGTTCGCCAAAAGAAATTCCATGAAAATGTTTCTACCCTAAAAGGTAAGACGCTCCAGCACGCAATCCTCCAACTGCTATCGAGACGATATCGCCGATGACTATAGCCTCCTTATGGAATTCTATTGAAGAAGAAACAGGGACAATGGATCCGTCCGCACTTTCCTCAAGGAAAGAAGTAAAGTAAGATTTTACAGATGAAGTCGTCTTACTTGCAATTTCGTAAACATTCAAGGCTGTATCTCCAAAAGCGTTGTTCTGCACAGTTTTACAGGACGATTCTTGTATCTCCTATTTTAAAATATAAATTATGATTCTGAAATGTAATCCAGAGATGAGAATCGCTATAAATATTTTATTAAAAATGTACGCGTATAAAATAAAACGTAATTACTTCGGAAGATGATATTCCATCTTTGGAGACAACTTCAAATGATAGCAAGTCTAAATTATCACGAACTTCCTGTGCAGAAATATCCTTTTCGTGAGATTCCAGTGTGCAGGTAGAAATTGACGAGGACGGTGAAACAGAAGGTGAGCTGTAAGGAGACACTTCATCTTTCTCTGCGTTATTGCGACTATCTTTTTCCGTTGCACTGGTTGTTAACATAGATGTTGATGACGGAATTGGTGAGGACTCTTCGGGCAATATAGCGGCATCGGAACTGTCTTCATAAGAATCTTCGTTTTCCTCTATAATCCACTTAAGTTTACCGAGGAAAGCCTCCGTGTTAGCGTACAATGATTTAGAAGAAGAAAACATTTCAGGATTGGAAACGGTGCTGAAAAACTTTGGAATTTGGAGATGGTGGTCTGATAAGAGTACTACCGGACACCAGAAACGGGAATGTCAATTAAAATAAAAATGACTAATTGTGGATCATTCATTTAGCAACTTGTACGAATGTTTTATTTATTCATAATACGTGGTACATATTCCCCTTAGTAACATTTTCGTAAATGTGTCAGTAAAATACTCGGACAAGTAACGGAATTACTATTCCCATATAAGTATTTTTGTACTATTTTAATTGAACACGGGAATTGCTTATGTTTTAGATGAGGATGAATTTTGGAAGGCTATGTCTGTAGTTTTAACAGTAAAGGTCAAGAAATCTAGAGCCAGGGCAACCGTATTTCTCAGTATAAGGAACTGACATGCGA
The DNA here is from genome assembly GCA_019776165.1 of Pogonognathellus flavescens. Taxonomy (NCBI): domain Eukaryota; kingdom Metazoa; phylum Arthropoda; class Collembola; order Entomobryomorpha; family Tomoceridae; genus Pogonognathellus; species Pogonognathellus flavescens. The sequence goes on along the minus strand of JABASD010001365.1, from coordinate 40 downwards.
TTTTTTGATGAAATTTTGCATCCCAGTTAAAAAAGTTACC
>JABASD010001364.1:0-41794 GCA_019776165.1 Pogonognathellus flavescens | reverse complement strand
CCATGCGGCCATGTATTGCAGTTGGCCAACTGTATCGTTCTAACGTGGATTCAAACCATTTTTGCAGATCGGGAAACGAATTTAATGAGTACAATATTCAGTCAAATTCCAAAATTCAAATCTGGCTATGCTGGGTGCAGGTCGGATTTATGTCTATTGCCTTTAGTCCAAGCACATAATCCAAACACATTTTTGTCATCATTGCTATTATTTTTATCATGGCTACTAATTACAGGCTGAACAATGTGGGAGATATTGACAAGGACCAAAATGCACACAAACTCGTGTTTGTTTAAACATACAAAGAAGGATGTTGGGAAAGGTAAATGTTATGTGTTTATGGTGATAGTGGCTAATGAGCGGAAATGAAGGGCTGAGTGAGAGGAGAAGGTACGGGTGGGCAGAGAGCATTGGCATGGAGAAAAGAGCGGTGAAAGAGTGACTGGAGAAAGAGTGACTGGTGAAAGAGTGACTGGAGAAAGAGTGACTGGTGAAAGGAGGATGCCGAAGAGAGAGAGAATTGGGACGGCGGGAGTGAATGAAAAAATGATGAGAAGAAAGTGGAGCCTTTGCCATTTGCAGTGGACGGTGGAATTGAGTCCACTCAAAGGCTCTGCTAAAACAAACAAACATCACAAAGGCACTCAAGTCACCGATTACTCGGATTAAGTTCAACTCTCTTGTTCCATCTAAATTTCCCTTTGCCTTCACGATGTCAACTGACCAGTTGTTCGGCCTTATTCATGTTTCTATGTCAGAACATCTTCCCCTACATCAACCAATCGCAACCCAAAACAGCAAACTGTACCACTGCGGGTGTACTACACCCGCCCCTTTAGTCGCCGCCACAAAAGTGGACCGAGACGTGGACGGAGACACTTCGTACTTATTGTTACTTACTTGCCCATCAAAATATTCAGCACCTTCCGAAGTGTAACCAATACCCGGAAGATCCACTCACATATGTCTTTTCATGAACCTATTCCTATTCCTAAATAGATTCTCTACTCCTTTCTAAAGGCATGGCATATCTACACCTAATTTCTTGACAATATTCATGAAATTCAAAGCCTTCTCTAGTTTGTCAATAATGGCCAGATTCTCACTAAAACTGAATTTGTTGGTAACTACAAGTTTTAATTATTGTATTCATATTCCATCATGGCCACGGCCACTAGTCAGTAGGAATGCACAGTCTGTAGACGAACTGACGACTTATTAACTGTGGCGATTAGAAATATGAGATTCACTTGTAATTACTGTGAATAAGAAAAGTTTGCGTTTTAATTAGGAGCAGAACAAGAGGCAGAAAGTAAAGTATCATTGGCGATAAGATAATCGACGATAGGGTCCTTCATTTCCAATTTCGCTGAACTAGTGAGTGAATATTGTGATGTGTGTTATGTAGGACAGGATGTTGTGAATAATGAAGGGCGGCCTAATAAATTGAATGGACTGAAATGCCTTTTGATATAATTAATGAGATGATACGCAGAGTAATAGAAGCTCTGAAAGAATTTCAATTAAATGATAGTTGTCTGGCAGTGAATAAACCATCACACAATCACAACTGCTAACCCAAGCAAAAACGAAGCTCCCGACAAAATATTATAAAAAATGAATAAATCCAGAAACATGAATTCTTTGCTTGGAAATAATTGCGGGCAGAGAGAGCGGCAGAGATAGCTCATAGTAATAATAAAAGTGGCAAAGCAGGAAAGGCAGAGAGTTGTGTGAGACTGGGCTTACCTTTTAAAGGGATATTTCTTTGTGACAAAAGTACACGTCCATCTGGAAGCAAAGAACATTGAGCATAAATATTACACTTCCATTACACTCACGATGAAACATGTAGCGGGAAATGTCTAAAATGTAAATGTTATTATTCGGAAAGTGATAATGACGATGGCTATCTGTAATTGAATGTTTAGCAAGAACGGAGCACGCAAAGAGCACGGAGCACATCACATTATTGCCAAACGGGCTACACAAAACCTTCCTTGGTGGTAATAACTAACGTAAATAACTAAAACAATCGCTGCCTGCTCAAAAGTCATTTCCACGGATGGAATATTGAAACGGAGATGCACTACGTACATTCTGCAGGAGTGTAGGCTTCATATTATTCATAATACAAATGAATGGACATGTGTGTGTACCTATAATGCATGTCCCTCTAGTACTACAAGGCTGGTTGTCCATGTTCATATACGCAGGTATAGAATTGAGCTGGGACTACAAGAACAGGGTACGGGTATAGGCAATGTCAGTAATGTAGTTGAGGAATAACATGGGAGCGAGGTCGGGCCGGGAGAGGATGTAAAAATGAAAATGTAGAAATCTGCTAATTCCAGTTAGCGCCGACGAGTTAATTACGTATTCATTAGTCTCCTGTTCCTGTATTCGGATACTGAGTCAGATATTCACATAAAAGTGGATTCATTAAACGTGTGTAGAGCAGAAGTAGCGGGAGACTCCCCGTAAATACAGTCAAGAGTCGTTTAATTGATTTTTTTCTTCTCTCTTCTGCAAAGTACTCGGAGCAGCTTGGCTTGTTCGTTCCAGCTCATTACTATTGATCAAGTCAATCAACGTAGGGTTAAATGAGCGTGCCTGCTTGAATAAATAAATTCATTCTTGTATACAGACCCAGCACTACGCAACACACTCAGTCCAGATTCAACACTACTTTCCCTCAACAACAGTCTCTCGCAAATGAAAACATTTCCAGTTTCGATATTCCTATTGCAATATTTAATTTCTATCTCCTCTTCATTAACTTTCCTTGGGGGAATTCAATCGCGTACTTTTACAGCACCGTCACAAACATCCTGCACAGACACAACCTGCAAATAACTCACATGGGCGCTCTGTCGTGCAAAGACGAACAATTATCAGAAAAACTGCTGTGCTACCGCAGCAGAAAGTACAATGGCAATAAAAACACGGGGAATGAGAAGAGCGGAGAATTGATAGCCTGATTGATACGCAGACCTAATTAAACCGCCTTTCTACGCAGAATATTACTTGTAATGACAATTAAGATTATAAGAGTATCAATAATGCAGGGGCGTTGTGTGCCCAAGACATACCTCGTAGGCGGAGTCCGTTTCGGCTCACAACCCATGTACCACACGATATCTTCTATTTTCCACGATCCTAATTCGGAGGAGGACTGCAAACAACAAAAAACATTTCCTCTCATTAACAAAACCATTCTGCATAATTTACATATTCCAGATTCAGAATTTTATCATCGAAATAAGTTGGTGAGCGACTGAGCGACGAGAAGGAGAGCGGTTTGAACGAGAACGGAGAAATCTGCTGCCAAAATATGACAATGAATAATGCTGCGCCATTAGGACTATCTGTGGCTGCTGAATAAATGATGTTTGTACACTGCATGAGATTGTGGAGCGACCGGAGCTTGGCTTATTGAATTGCACGCCCTGATTGGCTTGGCCCTGCTGGCTATTTACTGATGTGGCATTATTATGATGACTAACAAGAAGGAGCAGACTTGGGAAGAAGAGGAGCCGAGATAAGAAGCGGCGGTGTTTGTGAGCAGCTAATAATTAGAATGGGACATTACACGTAAGGAGAGCATTGGAGCAGAAATCGTAATCGCGGTGGCAGTTTGAGTGGGAGAATGTGTACATGCATTTTAAAGAGGACCACGAGGAATGTTTACTGGAGACGGAGAGACAGAGAAGGAAGGAGAGACAAGAAAGTTGTGTGTGTTTTGTGTTTGTCCTGCCAGGAGAGTTAAGTATGCATCCGGGAGGAGGATGACAATATTGTAGTCTCGAGGTTCATTTGGCGAAACATGAGCAAATCCTTATGAATGATTCAGCTAACGATAAGTAGTCGACATTCAAATCAAGTCAACCCGACCAACGGAGCGACTCTCTTAATCAAGAAGTTATGTTATGCTCAAAGTTTTTACTTGACTATTTTATGAAGGTGTACAGAGAAAGAGAAGCAGAGTTGGCAGAGCCCACTAAGGTGGGTCGTCGTGCAGTCGTCGTGCAGTCGTCGTGTGTACAAAGCGGGAGACAAACACAAGGAGGACAGGTAGGAAGGAAGGAAGGAAGAAGACACACACAGCCTTCGTAGACGTAACTGCTGGCAGAACTATCTGGCGTGTATCTCTCTCCAAATACATGCGGCTGATATTCAGCTGCTACGGACAGAGTCTGGCTGAGCGTGTATGTATAATGGAGTTGCTCCCGGAATTACTAAGCTACTCATTTTCATTCGCGGCCATCCCTTAATTATTAAATCCTAATTAATGCTTCATAATCAAGCCGGAGAAGTACACGGCAGAAATCGAGAGACTCTGCCACGACCACTGCCCCCTTTGCGTTGCTGAGCTTTCTCTGCTCCGCGCTCTGTCTGTGTGCTGTTCCTTCCCTCTGAATGTGGTCAACGGTCTTCTTCCTCCTGTTGAGGTCGTCGTTGTTGCTGCGACTGGCTCCGCTCTTTCCCCGCACACCAATCCACACTCACAGCCAATATTATTATTCCATTCCACTCAAACACGACAACAACTCCGAAGAAATGCATTACCATGAAACTCCTCAGCCACAAAAACTGTTCTCATTAAGAGGACCATTACTTTCCAGCTTTGCTTGGACCAAGTTGTTCTCAGATTAATTCGCTGATAACTTTCCCCGCAGAAATACTTACACTTCTGCTCTGCAAAACTATCGCTAAAATATAAATGACCTCAACCACACCTTAACAACCACATTATGACGACAACCACTAGGAGAGACGACGCTGTGACCATGATACTACGAATAAGGCCAGACACCACCACCACTACTCAAGAAATAACAAAACTGTCTCGACATTCCGCTTATCTTCCTCATCATTGTCTGCCAACCACAAAAATACTTAATTACGATGTAATGTGGAACACAACCATGTAAATCACATGTGAATCTAGCAGCACCCCGCAGTCTTTCCCAAAATAAATTGCTTCTTACGTGCAGAATAAGGCTAACCCATCTCCCAAATTATACAGAGATACAAGCACCAGGTGCTTAACAAAACTTTGACAATTCTAACACAAAATTGAGTTCTTGTAGCAAATCGGAAGGAGCTACACATTTCTAAAGCACTAAATGTACAAAGAACAATCCAGAAAACACTTCGAAGGACAACCATTTTTGTCCGCCTCTGAACAGTTTACATGCTTCTCCAAATTCTTTCCCATATTTCAATTCTTGCCAATTTCCAGCAATAAAATGCAATTTTTAACAAGTTGTAATGAATAAGTAAGTACAGAAGAATATGCATATTGCTGGGATTGAATGAGTTACCTTGAAATCTTTGGTGTATTTGAGCATTGCTTGACTGAACTGAAAAGCGTATTTGCGAAAAGATTTTGACTTGCTGTCTGCGTACTTCAACTCTCCCGACACTGGTTTCGCCTCCTTTGCCTGCACAATCAAATAAAATTAATCTCATTTACTCATAATGCATTTCTACTTGAAAAATATTTTCAGCTTTATGAATGTCCTACACAATAAATAAAAATTGTACTGTTGCTTAAAAATACTACAATTTTTTGTAGTCATTTGATTAGTCATTACATTATAGGCAATTTTAATTGATTGTTGTTAACGTATGGAAATATTTTAACCCTATTTAGACTATGGCAAAAAACTTAGAAATAGTCTATGAGTGTGCCAATTGGCACACTATCTCCCAATTCACAGTTCATCCTGTTATAAATATGACATTCATTAATTTCTTTCCAATTGATTTAAAAAAATTAAAGCATTTGTTTCTCCACGTCAAGGATAAACCGCCAAGTTTTTATCCCAACGTAAATGGCACAATTAACTGTTCCGTTTCGGGAAATTAATTGTTACATTATTTGGTGGAAAATATACATGTCAAAATAGTTAAAGAACAAAGTGAAAAAATACAAAAATTTAAAAACTGTAATTGCGATTGTTATAAGACATTTTCTGCATTAGTGTGCTAAATGGCGCTCATAATCCACATAGGTTAAGGTTAAGCTGTTTACTGGGCTTTTGGCTAATATACAGAAAACGCATTATTAAAAAAAGATATTGACGAGTGACATACATGCTGGACAAGTTCAGTGTAAAGGACATTTTTCTTGAGAATGAGAAAGTTGTTTTTCCTCTCGTCTACATCCCAAATACTCCAACGGAGCACCGTTTCTATGACTTTTTCGGATGGATGCAGCGGTCGTTCCAACGCGTTCTGACAAATGACTTCGTGCAAAGCCACATTTTCAGGACTGGTATAATTCACACTGGCGCATAATTGTTGGACAATCGTATGTGCTGTGAATGAAGGAGTGAGCTACGGAAAGAAAAAATTCAATAATTACATTTTACTAATTTTACACCTTAGACATCACATCATTTCCTGTTTCAAATAAAAATACAGTTGTAAAACAGACTGTGCGTACTGAATTTGTTGTGCTTGAAATAAATGAACCTTGAACCTTGCGACAATTCATGATTTCGCCCTCTGCCATAACTCAAAATGTTTTCAAGTGTATTCCATTTTAGATGTAAAAATTAAATTCGTACAGCAAGAACAGTTCGGGGTATGAAGATATGTAAATGCACTCAAATATAATGTACAAATCTGAGACTGTGAATTATCAGAGCAGGAACAGAATATAAAGATGTTAAAATTTAAAAAATCGAAGTAACATTAAGAACATAAATGAGTTTCCATTTGCATGAATAGATTTAAGTCTGCGTATACTTCCCATGTGGGTCCTCTACACTGTCAATTTTACGTTGAAGGATAAGTAGCTAAAATACTATCAGAATTATTAGCCGTAGTAAGCGAGTAATTTATCAAGCAAGCCGAAAGGCTTGACGTGGTAAGTAGTGACTATAAGTGAGTAGTGACTGTACTGTCCATTTACAGAAATAAATAAAGAATAAGTTAGAAATGATATATGGAGCAAGTTAATGTACTGACAGGTCCGACCACAAGCCCACGACATACAAGTATTAAACGTTCTAACTTGCTCTAAGTAAAATTATCGTTATATTTTTTGAATTCTTTCTTCATTGTGAATTCTGGAAGCTTAAATAATCAAATGTCAACTGTCTACTAATCATGACATCATCAGTTCACAGCTTGATGGCAAATTCGCCAACAATTTGCTTCTCGTTTCTCTTCACATCAAAAGAATGCTAATCTAAATAATGATGAATGCCCTGCTTCATTTATTTAGCGCCGTGGAAGAGCTGGGCAGAACCACCAGCCACATGAGGCAGTCAATTTTATATTTTAAAAGTCGGAAGAATAAAGAGACTACATATCTACTCACTTATTCTATTTCCTGCCATGCCCATCAAGGCAAAACAGTACGAGAACAGAACGAAGGAAATTTTGGGAAAACATGTCTCCTGTCATGTCATCCATTTTGACTACTTTTACTTATTGCAGTACAAAAGAGTCACAACAGTTGTTATTGTCAACTTATAGATGCCTTCTACTTAAACTGAGTAATCTTCCATCATATCTTGAAGTTGAATGACTGCTACACGGCTCCTGCCATGCACACTCTACATCATTCAACAATTTTCATTTTTATCTTTGTCTAATTGCAATTGTCCTTCCCGTTTTTCCCATTTTGTACAATGCTCCCATTTCATTTTATTTTCTTTTGGCTTGGTGAATTTGCCTTGCTAAGAGAAAGAGTTTTGAGCGTGAGGGATGTGTGGCCCTACAAGTACAGGTATGCGAGTAGTTGGGATGTTTGTTGAGATAGGAGATGTGTTGTTAGAGTGTGGCGTGATGTTTGGTGGAGCTGGGAAATGCGTGGGGAAGGCGGGTGGTGTGGATGTTGATGTGTGAGTATGTAAAACTGTGAGTGACTTGACTGAGAATGAAGGATTGATTGTGAGTGAAAGGAGGGAGGGGGAGGGTGTGGGCAGAAGACGTGTTTGTGTGGAGAGAGTTAAGATAAGTTAAGAAGGTTTTGCTGATCTGAGTTCAGTTGACTTACAGTAATGTTGATTGCCGAAGCCTCGTCTTGTTCCCAGATATAAATCCACATTTTCATATCCCCAGAGCATTTCCGTTTCGAAGTTAAATGAAAACTTTCCAGAGCATCTTGCATCTTCTTTTCACGAGCAATCTCTTGAGGATCCACTCGGAACAGCGTGTAGTAGTTTTCAATCAGATCTTTCACCACTTCGCACTCTGCACACGCAATCTCGTACGATTGAGCTAATTTAGAAGTCTGCCGGCCAAACAATTTTTTTATTAGAATATTCAATCATTCCTCCAACAACTTTCCCTGTTGTCTAATATTGCACTACACTACTTTATTATGTACTCATCGGCTACCGACTCAATGTCAGTTGCAACACAATCCAAATACTATCACTTTCACAACTAGACTCATTTTACACGTTCGCATCAATATCATGTATTCAAAGTAATGCTTCCACTTTTCACAAGTACTTCTTCTGCAGCTCATCATTTAATACTCATACTTTGACAGGTTTAAATAATATTTCAACCCCCACCATAAATCTACTTTCGCATCTAATCTTTACGAAAAGGGAAATCAATTTCCAATGAAAATCTGCAACAATAATCTGCTGTGGAAGCGGAATAAATATTACTTATTTGTGCACTTAGTGCAAAGGCTGAACGTGTAAGAAACATTATACAAATCACTCCAGTTGTAAATGTAAATTTTGTACTTTGAAATGAGCAAAGCACTGTTAGAAAACCTGCTTTGTTTGAGTTTCCAAAAACCTATTTGTCTAGCAGAAACAATGTAAATAGTGACCCTTGTTTTGAGTCACCTAACAGCCAGGTCAACGAGTCAACTCATTTTCTTCTCCGAATATCTCAAATAAATAATTGACGCTTGTAAAAATGATATAATATGTGCACATCATATATAACACTAACTCTATTTGCTACTGTTTAATGCCTGCATTTTGTCACGTTTTTTTACTACAAGCCAAATTATTGATTGATCCACCACCAGTCTTGCAAAGCAGACACAAAATATTTTTTAAATGTTTTCCAACGGAAAGAGTCACTATTTAGAAATTGTGTTAGGTATATTAGTAATGTTAGTAAAGAGTGTGACATGCAAAAGCAACGAACCTTTGGACTTACATCGACATTCATGAGAGTGGGTCCCCAAATCGGAGCCAGGTTAACGAGAGGCATAAGATTTTTGTCGTGCAACTCGTGCACAGCGTACAAGTGGCAAATGAGTTTCTTCATAATGTTGTAGTTTATTTCAGGCAGTTCATCTAAAAGCCTTGTGTATTCTTTCAGTTTGTCCTTCTGTCCTTTGATTTCTGAAAAAATGAATTGTCGTTTACTTTCTTTAAATATCGTCATGAAATCGTCATGTCATAAATGACATAAAACAGAATGTTGTATTAAAAGACATTTGTAAAAAAACTTTTTACCTGCGGCTACTTTACTCCACTCATTGTACAGCTTCAACGTAACGAGAGGCTCGGGCAAAGTACGAAAAAATCTTTTGAGCGTACCGGCAACATCGTGGGCAGAAAATTCCTTGTTGGATATTTGAACGGACCAAGCATCCTTTTGGAAATCTGCCAACAACTGAGTGATTCTTGTGTTGGAGCCACTTTGTCTGTAAATACCTTCTGCCAGTGTTCCATGTGCGTAGAGGAAATCTATGCATTTGTCCACAATGACAGGAACGTTGTCCATCGTAAGCTGCATTTCATTAAATTGCGGCCCATTCTGAAGAGCCACTGCATGAATGTGCTTTTCCCAAGCAATTGTCACTTTCGAACTCTCTGTTTGGATGTAGATTATTTTGCTGATCAAGTCCAGCGTCAAAACTTCGTGGTTGTCTACAAATGGAGATTTCTGTTCACCGTCCTTCTGACTCAGAGCTGAAAATATTTGTTATGTCGTAGATATATTAGCTATACATTTCATCATCATCTTTTTTCGAATGAAAAGAAACTGTTACTGAGGATACAGTGCTTATATATTTTACATGTTCATGACAATTTATAAGTTGTTATTTCTAAAAGGAAGTCTGTAAGTAGAAAACGAAGGTAGTTCATGAGATAATATCTGAGAATCGGTAGCATGAATGTATTGTCTCTGTATTGCTTTAGAATTACTGGAAATAAATTGTTATCAGAGTAAATGCGTCAATGAAAATTATGCTCTTCACGATAGAAATTCTAAACAATTATATTGCGAATTAATTCTAATTTATGAAATCTTAAATCACAATTTATCGAGCGTAGTAAATAATACAAAAACAAGCGATTTTTTCTTACCAATGCTTCTGGTTTTTCTCAGATCAATTTCATATTGCGTTTGGCCATTATTATTTGCATAGTACAACGTGCGATCCTTTAGAATAAGCCAACTAGAATGCCAATTACTAGTAACGTTTTCCTGTAAAATGGACAAATATTAAAACTGCCAGATAAGTGAACTGTGAATTGTTAAATATTTTTGAGTGCGGGGAGTTACTTTAATGAAGCACCAGCCTCCTCTTTCGTAGTTGGAAATGATTTGAGCTGGGAAGACGGAGGTGAAGGCTTCAATATACTTTTGCATCCAGGCGCATCTTTCGCCTTCAGTAACTCCAGCCAGGACCAAATTGGAAGGTTTACTGTGACAAAAGCCCAACTCGAAGCATTTAAGTTCAGGCAAATTGTTATTTAGCCGCTGGTCATTCTTTTTTGACACCACAACAACTTTATCCAAAAGAACTTCTTGTCCCATTTCAGATTTTTCGTTGTAAAAGGTTAATTTTCCTTTGGATAAAACGGCCCATTTTTTAGAAAAGTCTTTTTTGCTCAATCCCGCAGGTTTGTAAAGGTGAGTGGAGAAAACAACATTTTCTCTTGGGGTAGGAACGAATTTACATTTGGAATTTTCAGGATGCTCTTCCAGACATTTTCTACACTGGGGTCCAGGAGTTGTACACAAAGAGTCCGAATCTTTCCCTGCCTTAGACGAATCCTTTTCCTCTTTTATAACATTAAGTCGTATTTTATGACTAAGGCGGCGGAAGAAATTGCTTTGGTTTACTACATCCGTGTGGGATTTTAATACAGCGCTTCCTCCTGTAGCTGCGTTGCCACCATTCGAATCACTAGTGGATGAAGGAGTGACAAGAGAAGGGTTTGCATCCGTCACATCATTTCCAGCCTCTTCTTTCATGACAGACGCATCTACAGAAGATGCATCGCTCGTTTTGAAAACACTTTTTCCACCAGAGTTGCATTTCTTTGTATTTGATACAATTGTTTCTGAAGAACTGTCACTCGTCGGAGGACCAACCGGTTCGTATTCTTGATCTTCTCCGTCTGAAGCCGACTCGGAAGAATTTTTCCCCGAATGGGAATTACAAGTGTGAGCAAGATTAACATGACCAGATTTATTTTGTTCAAGAAAAAGTCCACTTGCTGGACCATCCTCCTTTTTTGTTACTGGAAAATATTCCGGATTAACATATCCAGCAGACGGGTTCACGAGGGACAACTTGAACTCAACATTACGTGGAGGGGCAGGCGGGGGTGACGGGAGATTTTTCACCGATTCAGCACTGCTCGTCATTCCATCTTCCACGTCTACATCAATGTACTCGTAGCGATGAAGGGGATCTTCCAGTAAATCAATTGGCGAGGATTTTTTCTCTGGTTCAAACAAGGGATCGAATTCTTGCACCACAGAATTTCTTGAAGTTAAACTTGAACAAGAGTTATTCGTCATAGTCGTTTCTATTGAATTAAAATTGGAATGTTCTCGAAAGACGAGATTTCCGTCTTCGATCGCTACCTCGTCATATTCGTGAACTTTTTTCGTTGTGCTCTTCGTTGAAGCAGATCCTTTGATAATCTTCGTTGTTCTCGAGTTCGTAACACTTTCCAACGTGACTGTGCTTCGATTCGAGACGTTTCTTTGAATTGAGACATGATTTACTTTGTCCACTATGACATTTCCTACTGTAAATGTTCCTCCACTTCCTGCTGCTGCTGCTCCTCCTCCTCCTACGCTACCTTCCTCTGAAAAGACACTTGAATGTTTTGAAACTGCTGGAGATATGTCGGGAAATGAAAATCGTTCTAAGCCGCTCTTTTTCTCAGAACTGCCCCCTTTGCTCAAACTGTGCTCACGACTGTCGTAGTTGATATTATAAACATCAAAAGAGTTCGGATCAAAAGCATTGGCCCCATTCGTGGGGGTGTCAACATTTGGCACCGTCATCCTCTTCGAAACGGGAAGGTTGAGCTGACTCGCATTGGGATTCATCGGTGTGAACGGGTCTAACCCAAAATTGGAATTAGAGTCGGAATTGGAAGAAGAATAAGAAGAAATGGTTTCATATAAAGATTCGTTTTGAGAGGCCGTCAATTCTTTTGAGTCAGGGTCGCTCAATAATGGAAATGAGCGGGCACTGGGACTACTGGAACCGGCTGGAGGACAAGACATGACTTTTTCAAGAATTCTCTTCTTGTTTTCCTTCACCTTTTCATTCGAATAGTTACATTCCTTGTTGTCTTCTTCGCTTTCTGTTGGAAGAACTACATTTGAATGTGGTTTTGGCTTTCCTGGTGGTAGAACGGGAACTCGCTTGGAGGATTTAGGTTCCATGTAATGTTCACAGTCTTCAGAGCCAGAGGATCTGGATGTGTTAGCGGATATGGACGACAGCGTCGAAAACCTGGCTCGAGTTGTCTCATCAAGTTCGTCCAAGGGGGATGTAAAACTAATAGTTCGCAGAAGCTCAGCTCCTTTGATACTCGTCTCGAAGTCATTGTCGAATGGATTTTCAATGCTTCGTTTGAAAAGATTGATTGTACCTCGCTTCACACTGTCTGGAACAGGATCGTGGTCCAAACTTGGGGAAACAGACCCAGAAGTGGAACCAGAGCCTGAACCCGACTCAGAAGTTGAGCTTTTTGATTTTCTCTTTTCTGTAGACGAACCCTGAGTGAATCTCTGGTACAGTTTTCGTGGAAGTGGCACGGGTTTACTACTGGATGGGGACGTGGATGAGGATGGCACTGCAGTTGACCCGATTGGATTCACCATAATGTTATTATTTTCATAATTTCCCGAAATTTGTCTCGTCTGGGCTTTGGGCTCTAGTTGAAATTCAGTTGAAACTGACCCGGTGGCTGCCACAGGACTTGGAGTTCTACTCACATCAGGGTCTAACAATTGACTGGAATTAAGTACATTTTTGTTTGTTCTACGCGGTAAAGGAACTGGTTTGGCTTTAAATTCTCCACCTTCCATTTTCTCAACGGTATTATTAGGATCATCAAGCAAGGCGTTCAATGGAGTTGTCCTACTTTCTCATTATTAATAAATTACTATTCTTTTGACACTTAACGACACTGCATCCGAGATGATTCAATTAGACACGATGACGCCACATGACCAGTTATTGAATGAAAATCGTTCTCCTTAAACATTCTCCATGGATTTCATGACAGATCACATCAACAATAGTCTCGATTTGGCCACACTGAATTCTCACTGAAAAGAAGAAATCACACAAAATTAATACAATAAAAAATGCAAGTGTGCATTTATTACATGTTATACCTACTGTTAATTACTACACAAAAGTGGCATTTACTTTGAAAAATAAATGAGAAAGTCTCACATTCAACCAACTCGACATTAATGAGGACTTGTAGAAACGTAATTATGAATATGTCTGTATTAAATGTAATTGGGTATGTAGTATGATGTCTGTAATAATTGTTTACAGCTCACAGGCTAAATGTCCACACAGTATGTTTACTAACGAGCTGAAACTAACCCCGCAGCCAAAGTAATACGACACATGACAAAACAATTACACAATATTTTTATGACCAGAAGAGAATTAATAATGGCATGAAATATCACATGCAATAAAAAGGACGGCGTTTGGGTTTTGCACGTTGACTTGATATCACTCCTAATACAATACGAACTAACTACTGTGACTAACTAGGAGAAGAATGATTAAACTCTAGTCTGTAGCATTTTTGTGATTTAATGCCAAAGGGAAATAAAAATGATTATTGCATGACTCATTGTCTCGGCAAATAAGGACTACGTCATACGAATATTGACATTGGGTACGTAACATTTATAAGCTACACGTTCATCTTCGTAAGCCACAGTCACTCGCAAAACCAACTGAAAGAGAAGTACTCGTTCATATCCAACCAGAAGAACAACAAGTTGCTTATTTGTTCCAATCTAATCCATTCCATTCTTATAGTACCAACCACGACTACTGCTATCTTCTACACATTTTTAGTCAGACAAGCAAAACCATCAAGAGATGATTTGCATTCAACCAACCAACCATCTGTTGCTTTTTTCAGATCTTTTTTAATCATTTCTATTGTTATTAGTTTCCGTGTCCTCATACAAAGGGCTAATTACAAGTTTCAGCAGAAAAATGAAAGAAAACAAGAAATGCTAATATATATTTATTTACGTAGAAATCCATTTGACTTGTTCAGCGATGACTAAACTGCTCTGTTAGAACTGAAGATCAAATCTCCTCAATATTGCATGTCCTCATTGTTCTCCTCGCAACAAATGCACGATCCATCAACAATGTCATAATATGTAAATAATACATCAGATACGACTTTTGTAAAATGGATCATTTTGTCAGTAATTCATATTGTTAAAACAGGCCCGATTATATCATTACACAAAATTGGGGTGAACAGAATGGAATTTCCATTATGTGTGTGCTATTTTTGAAATACACATTTCAAATAACACAGTTTGCATTGTTGATGGTCATTGCCACATTATAAAATCAAACTGCGTTCACCATTCCACTGTTGGCAGTAAAATCGCCTTATTGTGTTACAAAGTTTACTTGTTAAATAAATAATAGGTACCTTGCAGTAGTATATAATAAAATAGTAGTCAGTTGAATTAAGTATTAATTTAATTTTAACTTTAACCACTGCACTGGACACTGAATTGAATGGGTGAACTAAAAGTGTATGACAGTAGCACTGACACAAACTAAAATGACTAATGAATGACACTTGCAAAGGTTAAAAACGACTTTCCTCGTTCAGTAGTAGACAGAAATTATCATTTTCGTATCATTTAGCTGCAATTCTTGTGGTTGACCAACCACCATATCAAAATAGCTTTCCATTGAGTTATTTCGTCGAACATTCTACAATCTGTCACTCATGATTAGAATTTGTTGACGTTTGATAATGAACTGGATTGACTGGATCCTCCAATCCTGATTCTTAAAACACAAAAAATACAATGCTAAACTAAAAGACTGGAAGAACAGTATTTCACACAATTTTATCAATCGCTAGCAATCCTAAACATGTCAGTGTGGTTGCCGTTTCTATTTTGTTATTCGAAAATCAGAATGAAATTTCGCATGCACGATAGGTTCAGTTAATGAATGTAACTATTTTTGCAAATTCTGTAATTTGTTGTTATTATTAACACAGAATCGCAATAAACAATAAATAGGGTCGTACTTTTGACTTTATATCCATTCAGATTAAACATGGCATTATTATATTATATCCATCAATTATATTATAGCCATATCTAGCTAAACAAAATTAAACCACTTGTCACTTACAGTTTGTTAGCACATCAGTGTCACATTAAACCGTAAATCAGACAACAAACTGTAATTCGCAGTTGTAGTTGACTTTAACAAATGACGTTGAAGAAGAAAATAATACGTTGTTTAAACTGACAATTATTAAATTATTTACACTGAAGATTCGTCTATCATCCACCAAACAACAACTAACAACAAACAAAGCAAACAATACAGCCAGCAGTTCACACAGGAATGCTCACAGATCTACAATCACTTTGCTTCATTATCAGTTATTTTTGTTTAATTTTAATCTTATTATCAATACTGTGCGTGGGTGTTGACTGTGCTAAACAAGAACTGTGCTAACTACTCTCGCCTCTCTTTGACGTGTCTGACATGACCACGCCATGATCTAATGAATCTAATCATATATTTAAAAATATTGAGATATAATATATTGCATATAAATTAAATGCTGCTTGTTTTTCGTTATAATTGTTTTGTATATTTTATTACATACCTACGGTGTCAGCTGTTTGGCCATTGACTTTCTTGCCACTTGGCGGAAAGGAAAGATCGCTGGTCTATCCTTATAAATATTAAATGCCCCAGTCCCGTGTTATTTTTTAAATTTTGTCGTGTATTTGTGGATTACTTAACTAAAGAATAAAGTTACAGACCTGAATTTACGTTGTAATGTTGGTTGTGTTTGTTGACGGAATTATGGAGACAGACAGAGGACTGTGAGTTGAGTACAGTCGCAGCAATCAGCTGCACTCGCCACACGACTACTTTCCTACTTAACACTTTGTGACTGCCACTTTCGACTTGTTGTCTATTATGTCTGTAAAATGCAAAAATCCTCAATTTGATAATGTCCGTTTAAATGACTAATAATAGTACTTAGTAGGATATGAGAATGAAGAGACTACTAGAAAGAGTGAGCGCAATTATTCACCAATAAAACAAAATTAATTGTTGGATTTGCCCACTCCGTTCACGCGAGACTAGGAGGCAGCGGCAGGAGGGCAGGCTGAAGCTGTGCCTATCAAGGAGTAGTTCCTCTCACTGCTCCGGAGCAGTGCCAGTGCAGTGGCTGAAGCTTGCAGCACGGGGGGCCCGCTGGGTCACATACTCTTCCAAATACCTCTCTAAATTAACACGGCCACTTTTCACATTTTTATTTCTCACTCATCCATGCCACGTCATATTTTAAAGAATCCGATTAATTTCTGTCAATTGAGATTATAGTGTAAAATATAGCACATTATATTGGATAACACAAAGCAACCAACAATCAAAAGAAAATTGGGGAAATTATGAACTTTCTGTGACAAATTATGTAATACTTTTTGTTTTAATTGTGGATAATTCATAGTTAAAACCCTCAATTTTTGGTCTTACCTTACTTTGAATTAATAGGATTCCCTTAAAAATTATGTGGCACGAGTGAAGTGAGAAATAAAAATGTGAAAAAGTGATCTTTCTTTACGGTTATACTATGGAAATAAGCCGATCTCGTAAGCAAGCTAATGTATAAATTGAATGTACACTAGGTAATACATAGCTTTCAAACCATTAGGGTCACCCGGTCACCATATTCTAGGGGTTGGCCCGAACCGAACTGTTCGGCACTGTTCGGTTCGGTAAAAACCGAACCCGAACAATTAGTTTAAGATTTTTACCGAACCGAACTGACCCAGATCGAATGAATTACCGAACAGAACCGAACACGCATCCTCTGGAAAACCTATATTTTATGAGTCCCAAAACCTTATTAGATTTAATATTTATATTTAGATTTAGCAATTTTTAGTTGATTATCATTTTTAGTTCAAATTCACAGTTGTTATTGCCTATAAAATCATTTTCACCCTGTCTTCAATTTCTTTTTTAATTTCGACTTGCAAAAACAGTCCAAACTGAACACAAACTGTCATTTCCACACTAGACCGAACCGAACCCAAACAATTTTCTTGCACACCATGCCGAACCGAAGAACAGGTTCGAACACAAGATTGTTCGAACCTGAACCGAACACTAAAAAACTGTTCGGGCCCACCTCTACCATAGTTATTACAATTATTATTATTATTATTAAATTTGGAGTCACTTGTAATACCATTTTGAAACTTTTTCTATAGCTACATTTACGTTTTTTGGGGTACTCTACAACGACTACACGATGTTGGGCCCCACAAAGCGTTGGCCCTTCGACTGTGCACCTATATAAGCCATCACGTTATTACGTTACCAAATTTTCCCGCGCCTGGCATGGGCTACTATGGTTTAAAAGCACGTCATTACAGTGATGCCGCTTTCAAATACACCACGGATTTTTATTGGTTACCCGACCGAAGGTATTTCAAATTGCGGTTACCTGACTACATCGCTCAAGTATAATTTTAATTAGTTTGGGTTAAATTATAAGCTTTGTCTTATCAAATAATTTGCTTTGGTTCTCAGTGTCCCTTAGACTTCGTGGGCCATGAAAAAGTCTCAACTTAAGTTCAGAGTAGTTTAGCCCCTGCTCCAGTCCAGAAGAGCTTATAATGGAAAATTCTACTTCCCATGCAAATGCAAATGTTAATATTATGAAAGTTCAGTGAGTGTGCAAAGTATGCATGCATTTCAGCGACAAGTGGTCAGCTAGCTTGTTGATCATTTTTTTGCTTCTTCCTTCTCCCTTGTCTTCTGATTCATCACCTTCAGCATAGCAGGTTTATGGATGATGCATTGGATGTGATCCGGACTGATAGAAAATCTCAAATATAATCTCGGGCATAGCTATTGGGTTTTGTGTTAACGTTAAGTATTATATTATATATTGTATTTATTCTATCTATAAGTGACTACAAAGGGAGAGCAGTGATGATGTTTAATTATTTATGTACTGAATCTGATTGTTATGATTCGAAGGTGTGATTTTATCACTTAAACAAATCTGAACTTCCAAGTTTGATCTATTCCGCCAACTTTGTATCATACTTTTCCTATTTCAAAGGATATATGTTCTTTAAATTATTACTACAGATATTACTAATTACTATCACCAACAATGGTATTTTGGTGCATAATGACTGATGCTCTAATAAATTAGGCAACAAATTATGGTCAAGTTTTTATATTGAAGCAAAGATAAATCAAATGGCATACACATACAGTAGGCATACATAATAACGTGCTAAAGTAAATAGGTAACATTTAAATGCAATTTCATACATAGTCCGCTGTTGACAGTAAAATTCATTTCCGGCAATAATCTTCTGTTCAGCCATGGAGATCTCATCTATTCTAAGGCCTTTATAATGTTCTTACTTAAATAGGATAGGTGTGTATGAAATTGCAATTAAAATATTATCTATTCACGTTGTGTTCTTTATAATTTCCATTGATTGGGAGATATTATGGGGTAACATTTAATTATAGTAAAAAGTTGAAAGAATTTGATGATTAAAACCATTCATGATATTTTTCAGAAAAAGAACTTCATTCTCGAAATGTTTGCCCAAGTCTTGAATGTTTGCTGCACTACTCTGTCCGTCTGGAGTCTCGAGTACACGAAGAGTGCCAGTCATGCACTATTGCTGCCGAATCACGAATGACACCGTCCGGAATATTGTTTCCTGGTCCCATGCTCAAAGCAGCAGCCTCCTTTACAATCAAACACAAGAAATAAATACTACATGATAGAGAAACATTTAGTAAATATCTGAAATTGTGAAGACTCGTCTTCTGTTCGTACATTCGGCTGCATCGGTTCTGGACAGCGTGGCTCATTGTGATTGATGTACAGCTTTTCGAATTCTCGTTGAAGGGCAAGAAGATTCCTTGAAGCATCGGACTGAGAATCCGATTCTCCTTCAGCTCTTTCTGCTGTTGGTGCCGAGCTAGCTGGTCTTGGTGCCGTAATTGATGCTATAAAAGCCTGGACATTTATTGATGTATCCAAGTAAACTGCACACGGCAGTTGTACTGTTGGAAACTTGGCTCCTGTTGACAAGTAATTGGATTCGCGAACAGTTATTAATAAGTATATTTGTAATCAGGCCTGCATTATAATAACCAATCATTGATTTTTGATAATTAGATGAAGGACCGGATTTAGACAGAGGTGGAAGCCACAAACTTAGGTACAGTATAACATATCACAAAGCATTTTCACATGAGGTTGATACAAACATCCGTATCTAAATCTACACCTCTTGGAGTTCTTCTAACCTGTGCAGTAGAACATAATAAATCCGTCATTTCATTACTAACAAAGCTGTGTATCAGCATATATTCCTTTAAATAGCAAGGTTCAAAGTTCAAAGTTAGGTTTTATTTAGGTGTCATGAGTAGCCATTTGAATGAACAGTCTTAAATCTGTTGAACAATCTTAAAGGGGTTGCATATTGGTGGTGCCGCTGTAGCCTTTATGTTTTTCAGACAATTATTATTATAGCGTGGATTTCTGTGGTAACCAGCTTTCCCAGGGGATGTTCCATTAAAATTTATTCATTTGAAAAATATTGTGTTTTCGACTCAATGTACTTTATTTCCTCCTGATTCGTAGTTAGGAAAAACGACATATCCCAGAAACACTGGAAAGTCTCACTAGGTACTGGACTGGGTGTGATCTGTTGATCAGTGTGATGATTGCTGCTTCATCACACGTGTCACGAGTTGTGACGTCCAACCTATGACCTTTAGGCTCCGTCTAAATCCGGCCTTAAGTACTAATGAATAAATAGTTTGTTCATTTTATGGTTACCTTCTATTCTCTCAACGATCACTTCACCGCAGTCTCCCACCGAAAAAAATGTGTAGGTGCAAGTTCCGTCCGCATTCTCCACCGGCAATAAGTGCAGGACTTTTTCCGCCATCACAACTTTTGACCCGGGATTCGGATTTTCTTTATTGAAATTTGGCTTTTGCTCCATTGCAGCAGAACTTTAACTATAATAATATCTATGATAAGACAACTAATAATAAAAAAGGTGAATGGGACGAAGAAAAATATTTTCTATTCACTTCGCTTCTACAAACAAATAACTAAGGCAAACTGACAACAGAAAAGTCCGAGCACAAATAACGTCGCAAGAGCAGCTCAGTCAAGACTCCAATCACTCAAAGTGATTTTCTGAACACGTCACGTCTTCAATCACGTCCACTCCATTCGCTAGAGAATTGCCTAAGCATCTTTTTTTGTACCCATACCCGCAAATGTCCGTCCTTTGTCCGTGCACGAAAAGTAATATGGTGGTAATGGATGGTGTTAGTAGAGGTTTTGGAGTGGATCGGGTTGGTATTTGTTAGTGTGATATAAAATTTCAAATAGTGCTTTCAAAAATTTAGTATAGATGTTTTGAGATTAACTGAAGCTACTTAATTATATTAAGTGTTCAGTTAATTACTGATATGGTTGTGCTTGTTTTAGCGCTAAACGTGTGCGACGTACTTTGTGCTGAGTGCAAAGCACTTTCTGAATGTACTCTGATCTCTACTCTGAAAAACACAATCTCAAAACTTTTAGTTGAGACGTGTAGTAGTGAGAGAGATGGTCGCAGCATAGGTAACACTATTCAAATTTTACACACGATGTCATTTGTTACCATCTATGCCCATATAAGAAGTTTCAGCTAAAGACTACTTTGCTACACGTATTATTAGGTCCTGGCCGAGGTTAAGTTCTAAGATGGGGTCAATCGGTCCACTCCTTCATGAACTTCGACACATTCAATATATCTTTGTATAAGTACCAGGACAAGTATTGCTCCGATGTAGTAGCAGATATAAATGTATGATTCGTACTATTAATGCCAGCGAGCAATTCAAATAAGTTTTCATACGAAAGGCACGTGAAATTATACATAACATACATAACAAAAAGGCAAACACAATTCAACAATGCAAAACATTAAGCAAATTGAATATTTACATTTCCATAACAGTGCGCTTTAAAGTTTCATTACGAAACTTCGTTGTTTCATTACATCCCGTGTTTAACGGTTTATTAAGTACCGTCAAGGTACTGTATAGGAATGGGTATGATGTCCGTCTGTCTGTGCACAAAAGTAGTATGGCAATGGATCAGGTTGGTAGTGCAGTGGTAGGACTGGAACAGGTTTGTAGTGCAGTAGTCAGACTAGAACGTGCGGGTGGTAGTGGGAATGGATGAATTTATTAGTTTTTGGTACTATAGATTTTAAAGTAAATAAAATAAAATAAATAATACTTTCAAAAATTGGACGGTACTTCATTACGACGTTAGTTTGTAACGGTTTATTTCAGATGTATTAGGAATGTATGTTGAAATTGAACATTAAAAGTTAAACCAAGGACCATACCCGTCCATGCTAATAAACTATGGGCAAGCTCAGCCCAGGCAGTACTCCAGTTACGACACAAATTGGCAACCAGCCAAGCCACCATCCGCAGTTCATGAAAACATTCGAATTTTACGAAGGCATGACTCAACTTCAGTCTGTTCATACAGATGGAACTCCAGATCTCCTTCCATAATTACGACTAAACCAGACTAGACTTAATTATAAAAATTGCTTTCTTTTTCTATGTTATGTGATTTCCATCTGTGTGTTAAAAATTAAAATCATTCTATGCTAATAAATAATGAATAATAAATGACAGCAGAATTATGGAATACTGGAGTACTCTATCATAAAATAATAATTATTACCGTCTACTAAAGACACGCTATGCAATTGTTTAATCATTGTTTGTAGCGGCGTTGCATTTTTCATTTGTGGACCGAGATTTTCATGATAACAATAATACATATTCGAAATGAAATCAACACTTGCACGTGCTCGAGCATGCATTTTAGTTAGTTACTTCTCATATTATGGCTCCTTCTTCCATTCAGAGTTTTCGGAGCTTACAACGTTCTCCCTAATTGCGGTAAAAAGATGCTAAATGCGTATTATTGCTTCGTTCTTAACATGATGTGTAGAATATGTAATAGAAATAGTGTGCTAAGAATTAAAATGATATTTTGATCAATTACTTTTTATGCCCAAGAAACCGAGTAAAATTATATTGATTCAATTAATTTTTATTTCAGACCAACCCATAGCAGACAATTTTGCATTACCAATTTGACTCAATTAGTGGAATAACACCTGTACCTCATATTTGTCGTCGACGAAAAGGAAGGAAAACATTTCATTTAGTAGAACAAACAGTGAAGATTCTACTTGCAAGTCATTTGAAAGGATGTGAATGCAGAAATTGAAATTTGGTGGTTGGATTTGTTGAAGAGATGTTTTGGATGAATTTCTTTGATGATCACAATTCGTCCTGTTGCTGGGTAGGCTCCATTTCAGTGGGATCTTCCAGCAGATTGGTAGGAGTCACAATTATCTGGACTCTATAGCTGGGAAGACGACAATTGTGTCGCCCTTGGGGCAATAATGGCGGCTGTTGTTCTTCTCCCCAGTGCTCCGGAGCTGGTTCTTGTTCCCGATGTTCCAGAAACTGCCGAATGATTTCAATCCAACGATAAAGAGGGTTTGCAAATCGTCGCTGCTCTTCCAAAACTTCTTGGTAAGACATCGCTCTTCTCTGCCGATAAGGTTCATATACCTCCGCCAAGTAGTCTTCCAATTCTTTCAGTTGCTTGTAATTATGTTTCTTCAACGCCTCTCGAGCGATTTCCGCCAATGTGGCAATTGATTTACGTCCACCTGCAGGCTCCTCTGCTTTCCAACCATCGTCTTCATCCGATGATTGCTCTGAGTCCTAATGCAACACACAACACCGGCAAAATTACACAAAAATCTCCTAACTCAATTTTCCAGTTTGTTTGCCAAGTTATTTAAGTATTATGTAGAAAGTAATGGGGAAACTAGAGAATTGGGGGGGGGGGGAATAATCGTGGTAAAACATTTTTACTTCCTGCTATATTGCATTAAAATAGTTTCAGATAGCTAATATAATAAACTGAATAATAATACCTCGGACTGAAGAGCAGGCCCAGTAGGCGTTTGTCGATTGGACGAAGTTCCACTTCCACTTGCAACTGGAGCACCTTCCTCTGGCAAAGCCGTTTTTGGGGAATTCGGTCCGATGTTGAATTGCAAAGATAGTGGCGCCTCAGTGGACGCATTCTCTTCAACTTCGTCATCTTCGGAAAATGCCTTAGTCACGAAATCCTTCAGGGACGGATGGAATGTCATTAATATTTGGCTGCAAGAACAACCACGTTCTTCAGCCGCTTCTTTCTTTTCTGGGTTCATCATAAACCCTAAATAAAAAGTAAAATCTGTCAGTAAAAAGTGAATAGAAAAAGCGAAGCGTTATAAAGCTGAAATCATTTAAATAAACTATGCCCGGCTCAAATGAATTAATGAAACAAAATACACTTTGACATACTTTTCATAGACAGGAAGTTACACTCTATACACGGGAGGTGTAGTTATGCAGTTGCTAATGTGTACGAAACCGAACGCAACGGTTGCAAACCAAGCTGAAGAAACTTGCAAAACCTCGAGAGAAATTGTAATTTTTGGTGCAAACACAATTTCAGTGAAATAAATGTAAAAATATCATGAACCCTAAACGAAGGAATTTCGAATGCTAAATGCAATGCGTTTACAAATTGTTATGTTGAACCAGGGTTTTCTTACAAAAATGAACTATTTCATACTCAACTTACTTCTGAGCCCTTTTGTATCAAGTAAATTACAATGTACAACGCATTGACGATGAAACTACCTCGCTTTCGAGGGTGTCATCGATTATGCATAAATAAATAAATAAATAAAGTTAAAGCAGCTTTATAGTCCCCTAATATGATCAGCTTTGCGTCCCATCGAAATTCAATGGGTAAACTGGTCTACCACACAGGACTCCCAACACTATCTACCCGGGGGTACTAATTCACCGAGCCGGGTAGCTTAATATTGTTATTAAGCAAAATATCAAGATTAATCGCAATCGAATTGAGCAGATGAAAGAACAAGGTCATAATGCAGAAACAGATTAAGATTAATTAATATACTACCGGAAATGGTCTACTGTGTTGATAAAAAACAAGTTTAATTGCACAAGGCTGGGGGCATTAAAAATAATGGAGAAAGATATGAAGGTAGTGAAGTAAGTGAAGTACAAGCAGTTGACACCTTACACTTTTGTTATGTAGACTTCTGGCTGCCTCATCAATATTTTATGCATGTATCCGTTATCTTCAGCAAATTATTTTAAATTGCATTTGGCAGCTTAAAATTGCGTCTGGATCTGGACGTAACCCAACGCAGAAAGTATAAAGAAAGACGTGAATTTGTTGTGTGAGACTGTGAGACGATTGAGCAGAAACATGACACGGTTGCACTAAAAGGATTCTTCGACTGGAGAGTAATTTAGCAATAACAATAATAAGTATCGGACAAAGATAATTCTTTCACAGCCTTCGCTGCCACTCACGTTCCAATAAACATGCACACGCACAAATAAATGTGTCACTACGGCATAATTTACTTAGCTCTATTTATCGCACTGTTTTTCACAAAGCTCTCATTCTTACACTTATGCAAGCCTTGCTTATACTCACACAGTTAGTGATGTGCCTGCATATGAGTGTACTTCCTTATGTCGATCATTGAATCTCAAAACATTTATTTAACATTCATATTATTATTGTCGCACAGCTTCTACGAATATCAGTGGACCCGACTGACTGGACACCTCCTAGCTTTTGCATAACTTTTGGCAAGGGTTTTCTGTCTACGTAATACAATAAAATTATATGTGCTAGTGGAGTCGATTTGCAAAGCAATAAAATTGTAACCTACTGACCTAAGTAAGCACATCATTGGCAGCCTGCCTGTAAGCAAAATATTTTAATTATGAAATCGATGAGAACTTCAATATTCAGCTTTATTACACAACTATCTAGAAATTAGTCACTTAATACTTTTATGATTGCAAAAGATCCGTCTTTGAAAAATACAACTATATCAGAAAATACTTGAATAACAGTGCATAACATTTATAATGGTATAAAATCTCAATCGTGGAATGGAAGCCCATTAGAAGCTGCTGTAGGTTCTACAATGCGATTGAGACTCCTTATGGTGTCCACTCTTTTCATCAATGACACAGTAATGACATTAATAGTTTAACTGTGAACCATATTTTATATATTGACGCCCTTGCAGTGTAATTAGGCTGAGTAATAAATGTATTTTAGTGAAGGTATTAAAACTATAAAAATAATAATCCTCTACTTAAGCTGCATGGGGGACTCTACACAAATGTTCTTCAGCACCCTGTAGGTGTTTCCAGATGTCAGCAGAATCCTGTTGACGACTGACCTACTGAGCATGAAAAGCGCTGCTGAAAAGTTGCCTCCACAAAATACGTGACTAAAAATTCAGAAAGATTCAGCAGGTTAATGCTAATGCTACAAAGCAGGAAGGTAATATTCACAATTCATTTGTTTCTCATTACAAATAAATTTATGACTACCCACCACGTTAGAGGATCAGTCACTTACTGAAAGACAGCGTCATGTAAATATTTGAGCGATATAGCTTTATGAATTGACCCTGAAGACTGAAGGTACTTGTTTCATTGCTACGTCATAATCAATATTTCATGTTTGAAACTGTGTGGGAAAATGACTGTAGCCATTTTGCTACCCCTTTAAGTACAACTGAGCTGATGCATTGCAAACTGCCTACAAGTTACAGGATATTGTATTTTGCATTAAATAGCAATAAAGTGGATTTAGCGCAGTGAGTGTGAGGGCCGGGTTATTATAAATTCCTGTTTTGCCACTGTGGTCAAGAGGGCAGGAACGCAATCAAAAATAAAGTCCTGAAATAAAATAGAGAGTGCGAATAGTGCAGGGCACTACGCAAATCATGATCTATTGTTTTTACATGGACATTGGTAATTGGTACTAATCGGTTTATTTGTAATTCTATATATTATAATGGCAGGATGGAAATAATGCTGGTGGAATGTTTCCGTTTCCTTTATTTGTGGTAATAAAATTCTGCTGTGAGACAGGGAGAAGTTGAAGGAGGCATAGTATGGCCAGTATGGCGGCACTTGAATGAAGTAGAATAGAAAATAGAAAAGCGTTCAGTGCACGACAAAAATATCTTTCACCCGCAAGTTCGCAGTTGTAAGTTGTAACATGAGATGAAATTTTCCTTGCGTCATCGTGAACAAACCAAAACGCAATTGAGTCTGTCCTTATCATTTTTCAAGCTTCATTATTCTTTTTTAGTATAAATTGAAGGGTGGTTAGTAGCTATAAATATATTACTACGCCAAGTTAAATACTAATATCAAGCAACGTGATATGTCCTCACGAGCATTTCAAACTATATAAGGAGCCTTATGCCAATAGCATTGCCAATTGAAATGTGGTAATGTACGTTTGTATTGTAATAGGAGTGGGATCATATAATTATGTCGTGTGACGTATAAGAAAACTGATCCGAAATATTAATGAGGGCAAATAATCCAACGATTGAGACTTTCAGTGCTTAAATAACTTTCACAGAAACTTATTTTTACCTTTCCATTTTTACCTTACCTTTTCCCGTGAAGGTCAAATGGAAAGGTGAATCAAGTAAATGCGAACGTCTCTACGATAAATCAACGCATTGATGCATCGTAGATGAAGCTTAAACAGAAACACATAAAAGTAGCCAGGTAGCTGAATAAAATATATTTTATACTTTTCTTACAAGATCAAACCGTGTATACAGTCTATCCCCCAAAATTATGGAAAAGTGAAGAAAAGGATGCTATGGCAGTTTATACAGTTTGTAAATGAGTTACTGCAGCGGCCTGCGAGGTCTTTCAATTTGTCCCGAAAGTACAGACTGTGATTATTATTGGAAATGACACTTTCAGTGGTTTATTAGTGGAGGTAGCAAATGCACCTGAGGCTTTCATAGACTTTAATTAACTATTTTTGTGATTATAATTATAATCATCGGCAATTAACCAATATTATTTGTAGATGTTATCTGCTAGAGTAAGAAATAGACAAAGGAGTTGCCTACTGCATGAACTCTGTAGCGTTATTTACGCACGACTAAAAAATGATTGAGAGTCTAAGGATCGTATGTAAGGAAGAATCGCATCAATGAGGAAATAAGTCGCATCTTCTTCCATTGAACGTAAAGAAGTCGCCACAAAAGAATGTTTCATGTTAAAATATTTTGTAAAATGTATGGGAACTGGAGTTCTGCGTGTTAGTAAATATGCTACAGAGAAAAATGGGCATATCAACTTTTAGTTTTAACAACGTCGACAAAAATTGGTGTTAAGTGTTAAGCGGAAAGTTAAAATGTGAATGACCATTAATGGCAGACTGTACTTGTGTGTGTGGTGCTTCTGTTGAAATTAAACGTTTACTGATTGACTACTAATATTGCGATTAGCGGCTTGTAGGTAGCTTTGAAAAAGACAGGGTAGGCGGGTAGGGCTTAGCTGAAATGTGCATTGCAAAAGAAAGTGAGGTACTGAGTAGTTAGGTATTTGCCAAACTAAGCTTATTATGCAATTAGATAGGAGTTGGTGCCACTAGTACCTATTTTTCAATGCATTGAGTATATAGAAGCATATTTTATTTTAAACCTTACCTTCCTGTTGACTTCCTTCGAAGTATTTAAAAGTTGTGGCTTGTGTCGTTGTAGATATGAAGTGTAAAATTGGATGGATGTCTCCAAGAGCGAACAGTCCCAAAATTTCTATAATGTACAACAACAAAATTTTATGTTTTTGCACAAAACTGAATTTTTGCATGAAAAGGTCATACAAATCATACACATCATATAATTTTACATACAAATACTAAACCGTCAGTAAACAGGATAAAAAAGTATGAAAAAGTGAATAAATACAATAAGCGAAGAGAAAGAAAATGTAAAGTATGAATATTTTAATTTACTTACTAATGCGAATGTTGAGAGAAAGGCGGAGGAAACTGCTGGATTTATCCGGCACAGGAAACGGGCGATGTAAGACTGATTGATGAGAAAGATTGACAGTGAGGCTGACTGAGAAGTAGTGAGGAGTCTGACAGTGTGAAGATTTCTTTGTACTTAACATTGATACAACCACCATACATTACAGCACAAAACCAGAAAGGGTGCATCTGTAAATGACGTCCGCAAAGACGGGGGTGGGGTACGAAGAAAGCAGACATAGGGGGAAGTGGGGTCTAGCGACAGCGGGGGTCCGCATTTCATGTTATTATACATATGTGAAGAATTTCCTGACGTTTTATTCATTTTTGCTACTTTAATACATTTTGGCATATTTTAGCTTAATACTATAAAAACTTTTCGCGATACGCCGGAACGTAAATATTTTTATTCTTTTCTTGGAATTTTAGACCAAATCGATTTTCGCATGCATTATATATTTAATATTATATTGTATTTAATGCAATAGACTTTATCATTATTGAACAAATCAATTTTATTATGATTTATCTGATTTATCTTATTAAAACTTCAGATGTTTCAAAATTAATAAAATTTATTTTCAACATTTTTGACATGAATTCTTCATGTTTTTAATCTTTCGCTCTAAATATTTTCATAGTATAAAGTATAATACAAAAGCAACCTAATTATTCATCTGTAATTTAATTTTTCTTGTAAACAAAACACATTTAATTTTAAAGTCGTCATTTTATAAGCTGAAATATTTTGTAAATTTAATTTACGAAGCATCTAAAAGATTTCGCCGAGCGGAAGTCAACATATAGAGGGGGAGATCAGCCGATTGTGGACGAATGTGGACAATCGGCAGGGGGGGGGGAATCGGACGGGAAGAGGGGGTCGAAATTGGGCGATATTGGCAGACGTCCTTTACTGACGCACCCAAAGGACATCGTCTCACTCAATCGTCTGCGTCTCACTCCGCTGCTGCTCTTACTGACGGAATTGTTCATAAGCGACGTCGTCCATGGTTGTGGGAGAGGGCGTATATACTAGATATGGCAACCGAGCTGGTTCGATAACGAGCCGAGTTCGAACCGAATTTTTTCGACAATATTCGAGCCGAACACGAACCGACTGCCAATTTGTTCGAACAGAGTTCAAATCAATCTCAATATTAATTTGCATAACACATAATTTTATTGTATTCCTATGCAACTTGAGTCGGTAAGAGGCATTTTTATAACAGAAATATTCAAAATTCCAAGTAAATTATTTTAGAACAGATTCGAGCCGGCAAAAATTCGAGCCCAGTTCGAACAGACAACTTTCGAGCCGAGTTCAAACGAAGTATAAATTTTTAGATTAATTCGAGTTCGAGCCGAGTTTGAACCGGCAATTTGCGAGCCGAGCGTAAAAAATTCGGCTCGTTGCCACCTCTAGCGTATACCCAAATACGATCATCAATGTTAAAGGTGTATACAATATTGACAAATTGGACGCCAATGATTGGTTGTTATATTCCCTAACTTTCCGCCTCCGTTGTTACAATCTGCTTTCATGTTCACCCTTTTCCTTCAGCTTTAATTCTGAATCTCAAGAAGTGTTCCATCCAGGACAGAACACAATTAATTATTGCTATAGACTGGGAATTATAGGCTTATTTTCTTGCCTGTCCTCTCAAAAATTAATTAGTACTAACTAGTAACTGACCAGTCCTCCTGGTTTTCCAATTTTCCCCGACTTGAAAATGTTTTTAGGACCAAAGATATGGCTTCATCAGTATAAAGGACTAAATACATTGAATAATATTAAAATTCAGTACAAAGAATGAATTTTTCCTCCAAAAAACTTATTTCGTTAGTAGGTTCGTTACTCAAACGCTTTCCAGATTGCCCGGGCAACTCTTTGTACCAGAGAGTAGTCTGGGCGCACTTTTCGATGCCCATACAAGCCTACGCCTCAGCGATCTTCCCATGGGCGCCCATTGATAGTCTATTTCCGCCCATGGGCATTGGTAGTGTTTTTTGTAGAGTGGTGAAGTAGTACGTAATAAAAGCTACCAAATGAACCAACAAAGACTGCAGCACGCAGTCTGAAAATGACAGGAGAGACGAATGAGACGATGAAGCAAAGAAATCCTAAAACTAGATATAGATAACGCTTCTTTCATTTCATAAATCCTATCAATCATATACCAAAGTTGCAACCGTACACAGACCACATGGACACTTTGGACACCACTCATGGGTGAATAATCTACCTCCGCGCTTGGGCTACTATGCCCACCCTATTATGCCCATTGCCCATGCAGGCGCCCATTGCCCATGCAGGCGCTCATTCCTACGCAACTCGGCAACTCTCGACTTTGCACTAAAATGCTACTTGAGGGGTTGAGATGTTCATTGAGAATTGAGAATCATTCAGATTCAAATCAACGATATTTGACCATTTACTTTTACATCTTGTCAATCCCTAACTGCAATGCCAATTGTGCTAGAAACATTTTATATTCCCTTTCAGTATTTTTAGTCACGAATGGATTTACTTATTTTATTGTCTCCAATTCTTCATTCCGTTTAAAAATGAACATCCAGTCTGTATTTCATGTGAGTACTTACAGACGAAAAAGTAATGAAACTGAATTTTAACACAGACAATGAAACAAAAAAGTTGCCATGAGACTGCAAAATTGAAAATGATTCATTTTTTCCTCTTAGGTTTGTATCAATGTGTAAAAAATGAAATCTGATATGTTCTTCAATACTCATTCATGCCCAAACATTTAAAAAATATTCCGAAAATTAGGAAACTTTTAAGTTGGACAAGTTTATGTCTTGTTATTGCGAAGACATTCCATTAGCCCCTTCGTCACTATGCAATTACAGTCCAACAACCTGCGAGCATGCAAGTGCCTGTTAAGTATGTAACAGTCAATTTCTTTAATACATTTAAAATTTGACCAAGTAATTCTTTCCGTTTCGAATGGAAATAACAGAAAAAGCATGTCTGATGTATTCACAGTTTTAGTATAAATGAAATGCATTTTAACTTTTGGTTTTCCAGCATACAAATTATTGTATGCTGGAAATATAAGATGTTGTATCTTTGAACAAAGTATCTTGCACAGGCCTCAGGCCTGGCTCTGAGCTAACCCAGCTTGTTGGGACGAACTTTTACAGATTCCCTTTCTTGAGCCTGCGAAGATTGAATGTGAAAGAATATCTCGTGCCGAAATAACCATTTCCAAGGCTCCGCTCCGGTATTCAACAATCAATTATTATCAACAAGAAGTTGCAACTACCAACTAGACTACAGACTAGTTTGAAAGTTTGAATCACTGCTGAAGAGTAAGAAGAAAATGTTTAGTCATTACACTTTATTATATTTACTAATAATTTTCATTTTATTTGCTCATATTTGTTAAACTTTCTTTATTATTCAATTACTTAAAATATGGAATGTGTATTTGCAAATATAACTTGTACATTCAACATTCATTCATTGTGTA
The DNA here is from genome assembly GCA_019776165.1 of Pogonognathellus flavescens. Classification (NCBI taxonomy): domain Eukaryota; kingdom Metazoa; phylum Arthropoda; class Collembola; order Entomobryomorpha; family Tomoceridae; genus Pogonognathellus; species Pogonognathellus flavescens. Next base: position 9,771 of record JABASD010001364.1, on the reverse strand, counting down.
GATAACAATCTCATAATAACGCTGATGATCGTGTACTGAACCCTTAAGACTGATATTCATATTTTCTTGTTCATTTTTTTGTTTTTATATGAATATGTTGAACTGACTAATGAATGACTCTTTCATGGTTTTGGTTATTTATTTACTTCGATATGAATTTATATTTTCATGACCTAAAATCTGATTAGGCTGATCATTTTGTTTTGCAGATGAGGACAAGATCTAAGAGTAAGGGGACTAAAAATGGATATATATTGCAAACGAATCACGACCAGTCAGTCAAACTTGAGCGCAATGGAGAATCACACGCAGGACAAGCTAATCCGTTAATTATTTTAGAGGTGAATATGCACTCTCAACAATCAACAATATTTTTATTCGAAAATGTACAAATATAATATTAAGAATTGTTTTAATTTTATAGATTACGGACCACATCTTTCGTTTCCTAAAGCTGTCGGATATTAAAAACTGCCGTTTAGTTTGTCTAAAATGGAATCAGTTGGCAATAAACTATGTGAAGAAACTCTCCGCAGTTAACATTTCGAGACCAGAGTCCATTGAAAAGTTCAATCAAGTATTTCCAAATGCACCACAAAGTCAAATATTTACTTGTTTTCGAGTTGGACTTCTTTCCGGTTATTTTAAATTGCCTGTTCATAACTTCGTCGCCTTTTTTGAAAAATGGAATCATAATTTGAGTGAACTAACGTTATTTAAGCCAGATTTGAGTTTTGACGGAGGAGACGGAACATATGACGTGTCTCCACTCCTGCCTTCAACTCTGAAGAAACTCCAAATTAGATGTTTGATTAAAACAAGAATTATTATTTCTACTGATAAAATGTGTAACATTCGGACTGTTGAATTGGAAAGCTGTATTTTAAACATTATACCGGGTACAACTTTTAACAGCGTGGAAATTGACCTTGAAAATGTTGCATTTTGTGTTGGCAAAGAGAAGATCAAAGAATTTTTAATCAACCCGTTGCTAAACTTCGATGTTTTGAAAAAGGCGAGCTTCAGTGGCGGAAACATAATGTTGGACTTACAAGGATCACGTATCTTGGATGAGCTTAGCTGGCAGAATGAGGTAACCTTAATAAATTGGAAATCATCAAACTGGGAAATTAAGAAAATATTTCTTGGCTCTTCTCCCTTTAAGCGATTGGAAGCTCATGAACTCTCGAAGAGTCAAATAAAATACAAGCAGTTGAAGGTTACCTGCCCAGAATTAAATGTCTCTTTACTGCCGGAAGTGATTGAAAAAATAGAAGCAAATCTTCATTGTGTATGGGAATTTCCTTCTCGAATTTCTGGTGAACACAACTTTCCCTATTTGAAGCACCTACACCTTATCCATCGAACTGGGATTGACTTTTCCCCATTGGTGGAATTTTTTAAACACTGTCCCAAACTTTCCAATCTCACTGTGGCTCTAGACGTCCCTTCGTATGATTCCGGGGGTGACAGCATTTTGAAGACATCGTCCGTTCCCCCAAGTGTGAAAAATCTCCGTGTGATGTTCGGCGTACGAATTGTTGTGGACCGCAGCTTACAATTGGAGTCTCTTATTCTGAATTACCCTTACCATGGAAAAAATAGTAAATACATTATTACTATTGCTCAAGAATTACATGTTAAAAACTTGATATGGGCTGGACTGGATGTAGAAACTCGTTTTTACGACTGCCGAAATATGTTGGACAATAAAAAAGGAAGAATTTTCAGAACTTTAATCAATTTGAATTTGGATAACTTTGTGGTGGGTCCCTTTTCTCAAGTAAATAATTCAGAGTTTGAAAAGAGCTACTTGTTTCCACTTGTGGACACACAAGGAAGGTATTATTTGTTTCAGCGTGGGAAGAAGGGAAAGGCAATAAGTGAGTGTGATGGGACGATTTATCTCGATCCTGAAGACAATGACTACTTTCAAATAAAATAATGAAATAAGCTATATAGGTATTATTGTATTATGTATTAAGTTGATACAGTTGCGGTAAGCATCATAATTCAATGGACTTATAGCTTAATGATTGAAAATTATTGTACAATTGATTATCACAATTTATAAGCAAAACCAACTATATGATATTAACAATTAAATAATCAATTCTACTCAGTTTAAAAGTAAGATTCACCAACCTTTTGATAATGATTTCATAAGCTTGAAAAGTATGTCAGCTTAAATCAGTTAATCTCAAATCAAGCACTGTAATTTTATATACGTACCTAAATGTAGTGTGATAGCAATATGATTTTATCAATGTCAGCAGTTAAACAAAATAATTCAATAAGTCCAATTTGTTCTAATGATATACTATACAGTACTACTGTAACAGTAGTATTAAGATTTTACCATGTAGTTCTATTATTGCTGTATTAAAAGTTATTATTTATCGAAGATAAATATTGTGAATTGCTTTCCTGTGGTGAATCATATATAATTCCTTCTTTCTGGAATTATCTACGACCTACGAATATACAATCCATTAGGACGATGTTCTCGTCTGAAAATGTATTTGGTGTCTATGATGGGTGCCATTTTTTGGGATTTTGGGAATTTAGTTAGGGAGAAACAACAAAATATTATTTGTCACCTTTCACCTGGCTAGAAGTATGAAGACAGAGAGTTTTGGAAAACAGTTCTGCTCAAAAAGTAAAACACAGTTGAAACAATTAGAATACATAATTGCATGCGCATCTGTGGAAACCCCAATGGCCCTTGACCGGGAAAGCCGACTATACATACGCTTACAGCAAAATAATAATACATGAGATTTCTTTGGTAACGTTGCAGTGCTGTGCGTCAGTGGCTGTCGTCAGTGGCTATGGTAGAAACCATTTTACTCGACAGATTTCTCTGGTAACAACCAGCACATTATGCTTGTTGCTGTATGTTGTAGGCTGCCCTCAAAATTTGTCTGCGTGTATCATGTCTATGTCCGCGTATGGGCAGACTGGAACATTCGTATTAAAAAATACCTGGCAATACTTAATAAGAATAGTTTTTGTTTCGTCAAATTTTGAAAACATAGGATAAAATACTTTCGATATTACATGGGACGGATTTGTATTATTTGAGAGTAATGAATTGTAGTTTGCCCCTGAGCATGATTAATGTTGATTAATTAACATTACTCATTGTTAACATTTAACTTCGCATAATTTGAGTTGGAACTACATACATGAGATGAATAATAAAACTTGAATGTGTAGTGAAAGAGCTGAAGAGTGAAGTGGAGCAGAGGCTGGAAGTGTGGACAAAGTGTAAAGTCTGAAAGTGAGAAATGCAGACGGATGTATTTTGAGTGGAGAGATAAGGAGCGATAAAACTAAAAGTGAGTAGTGGACCTTTGCATTTGAGTAAAAGTGTTGTTGGCTGTTGGTGTGATGTGCTTACGTTGGGTAGAGTGTGGTCTTTGGTGTGTGGCCCGGGTTCAAGGGGTCACATCACGTTACCACAATTCATAGTTTCAAACTAATCGTGATCACACTCTCGGTCTGTGACTGATCAAGTCTTACCTCGTCATCAATCCAACATCCAAAACATCCATATCAAAATATCAAGTCTCGCTAATCTTATCTATAATAGCACTAAATATAAATCTGAGCGTACGTACATGTGTTCCGTCTTTTACAGTCGTATTCTTAATCAAGACTAAAGGTAAGAGTAACCTTAACTCCTCCCATCATCTTCAGCGTTTGTACCCACGAGTTGATGCCTGCGACTTGTATTTGGTACAAAACTAAGGGTATTTTAATGCATGGGGAGAGCCTATGCCTCATACTAGACTTGAGAATGGGCACGATTTTTCCAACCCGACCGGCGACCCAAACCGAAAAATGTGAATCCAGTTCCCAAATCGAAAAATGTGAAACCCGACCCGAACCGCTTTCAAAGCAAACATAATAGCCCCGCAATTTAGTTTCAATTTCCAAAACTCGATCCGATTCGTTTATAGTGCATTATACAACCCGCCCAGCCGGCACAAGCAGCTTCGACGTAGCGAACGCGCAGCTATTTGACTACTCGTAGGTAGAGCTACGTGCGAAATGGACTCTATATTCACCGATAAAGCAACTTCTTAGCCACTATGAAGCAGGCTAAGTCAATGCGTTCGAATTGTGTTTGCTGGTAAAAACTGTCTCAACATTGGGCTGTGTGGTACTCATACTCATAGTGTGGCAGTGAGTTAATTAAGGAATGCTGACTGATCCTGGATTAGTATTCTAGACTACATCTAAAACTGATTACATAGTCATCATTCTCGTAATATAGTCATCTAAATAAAATAATAAAATCATAGCATGAGGTTCGCCATGTTATTGACAATAATAAAAGTTGCCCTACGCATTGGACTTTACACTTTGCGGTGACAACGTTGATTAGCATTAACAGAAACCAAAACCTCATAGCCAAGCATTTACTATTTAAAAGTGCATTTGATAGTTGCGACTGTTGGGCACGAGGGAAGTGAGAATGTGTGATGTGTATGTGAGACAGGAATGTGAATATGTGAAGCTGAGTGTGTAGTGAGTGCACTACTGGACTTGGACTGTCTGGATTTGGGATGAGAGTCACCCAACTCAATCCCCACCACCGCATAGCACCCACAGTCCACATTATCCACATTATCAATTATAACATTACATAACATGCAGTCGCAGAAGAAGCTGCATGACATGTTCTAAGTAGAGAGAAGAGTGGCTATGCCATGTTTCGTACCAAACTGGAAAAAAGTCTTCGCTTGCGCTGCATATCGTCCTATCGTAAATCATGCACTGTGATGATTGTGTTATTACAACCTTCATCTGCCCATAAAGCAAAAAAGGAATAGCAAGCGTGTGACGTAATGTATCAGTGATTGCCTATACTTTCACGTGTTCGCAGTCTGCACGCTTCATACTGTAACACACGTAATGTATTGATTGTGTGTATTCTAGCAGTGCTTGACGGGAAATGGAAATACCTCCAGCAAGTTGAAAGCGAATTGAAGAAGATACATATTGTGCCGCAAATCTGGCGTTTGTTTAGTCGTTAGGCAGACACGGGCACAACACTCCAAACAGCATCTGCCAATTCTACTTTTCCTTCTAATTCAACTTCTTTTTTTTAGCTCAGTGCAACTCTGAATATTGCCCAAGTGCAAAACGGTGAATTGGGCACCGCACTTCTTTCCAAGTTTGAACTTCATTGTTGCCATTTAAATTAATTTGTTTTTGACAATGGAGTGGGTGAAAAAACAAGCGAAAGTATTAGCGTCGAGGGCTGTGGTGTTGTCCATCGCCTTGTTCTACGCTGTAGTGACTATTCTCAACATTGCCTACAGAAGAATTAAATTGGGCAGCGACTTCTGGATTGTGAAAGAGAGAAGTTTGCCACCACCTTGTCTTCAAGACACGGCTTACGGCAGACATGCCTACTTGAAATTAGAGGTAACACACATATCGCTATTTCACACTTCTGTACAAAGTACAAGTCTCACTTCATTTGTTCACTACTGCACTCACACACTTTCTCCCTCTTCCAAATTCATTGTCAGTCAATATAATACCATATCATACAATCCGCAATTTCATGCTTGTATTTTCTACATCCACAAGTTCACGTTGTAGTTGGTAGTAGGCAGTTTTCAGCAGTCGTATTGTAGTTATGTATAAGTGCTACTCTTATCTTCCTACCACCCACGCTACTTATTTAAGGCTGAACAGTCCAAAGGTCCATTTTTCCAATAACTCCACTCATTTCTTTATACCTAGAAAGGCAGGACGGACAACAAAGTTCGGCCACAAAAAGTGAAGCCTGAATTTGCAATCCAATGTCATTCAATCTTACTATACAATTGTCATCCAACTCTTTCCGTTTTTGCTTCACTTTTTCGTGATCAAAACTTGTTATCCCACCAACCGCAACCTAGGTAGAAAAAGAGCGTTACCACGGTAGAGTGATATTTTCTTGTATGTGTCAGAATTATAATACTATTATAAGTAAAAAGTATAGGAAAGGCATACACGATGAACTTGAAAAAAGGCAAGAAACAACGCTCTAAAAAGCGACAAAATAGACACTTAAAAAGGCAACCAAATTTCCGAAAATGATAAAATGAAGATATAACAAGTCTAATAGTGCCACAAATAATGTTAAACATAATATTGAAAGCGACAATAAGTTCAATAAGTACGAGTCTCATATCGATAGGAACTAGCAGATAGTTTACCTTACCTTTACCTGCCTTTCCTACCTCTGATCGAAGAAAACAAAACGTTTATCTTATCTATTCCGCATTTGCAGGAAGTCTATGGTAAACACATTTTATTGTTCCTCGCAGTTTGAATTCACGAATGTCTTATTTCTGTTTAACTGCAAATAAATTAATTGTAGATTATTTACACCTTAAACCTCCACTTTTCATAAATATCTTATCCCTTTTTCTCCACATAATATTTTAATGATCATATAATAATAAAATATACAATACAGTATACTTTTTCGAGAGACTTTTCCAGCTTTCCAACTAAAAATGTAATTGTGCACTATAATAATTTTCAGGGGATCAAACTGCATTACGTGGAGAACGGAGATCGAAATAAGCCATTGATGCTTTTTGTTCATGGATTTCCTGAATTCTGGTTTTCCTGGCGTCATCAACTCAAGCATTTTGCCGACACGCATTGGTAAGTGTCCCACTGGCCTTACTATTAATATGATTATCAATATCACTATTAACAATTGACTCTGAATTGATATGGATGAGTGTTATTGATTAGAAGAAGCCAGGTGTATTGTAAGTGTCAGAATTAAAGGTAGGAAAGACAAGCACAATCAACCTCAAAGATAACTTTCATCTACTTAATTGTAAGCCCTAAGAAAAGATGAAAAAGACACTTAAAAAGACACTAAAAATCTTAAAAATTAGCTATAATAATGATAAAATAAAAATATGACAAGACCGATAGTGCCATACACGTTGTTAAAAATTGTTCAAAATGGCAAGAAACCGCAGAATGCTGCTTAATTAGGTGTCTAGAAATGAAAACGCCGATTTTTTTGCTCTCTTTATTTGTACCCGCTCCCCGCATTTCATTCCTACCCGCTCCCCGAAACACTTTCCTCACGCCATGTCTTCCAGTAATTTGATAACAAAAACCAAAAATAAGCAAAATAAGTCAAAATTTGCCTTTTTGTGCCAATTTCTTATAAAATAGACACTAATAGGCATTACAAATCCAAAATAGGCAAAGTAAGTAAATGCCTTGGCAAAGGAACTAAAAACTGAAGATAAGAAAAATAGATACAAGAGGAAATCAGAAGAATACTATTAAGCTTGTCTAGCTTGTTTGTATGTGAAACGGATACGGAGTCTCAGCAGATAGAATCGGCTTTTGCCTGCCTTTCCTATCTCTAGTCATACTATTTAGTGTCAAGGCCATTTTCAGATTCCTGCAGGACATTACATGAGATAGGCCAACTCCCGTACAGATATTTATAATATTAAAACATTGTAAATATGCCGGACATTAAATGTCTACTTCCTGTTCACGTGCAATTTTATCTCATTTAATTAACATTGTGGTCCACTGTGCCTTCAGAAGTCGTTCAATAGCTAATAGGGGCAAAATTGAAAAATAATCGCCCCAACACTTATCCAGAAATCCGGACACCTTGGAATGACCTTCATTTAATTGTTATAAATATTTCATTTCACAATGGCTCGTTTTTTTGCAAAAATGCGAAGGACGAGGAGAACTCTTCTCTAAACGGACATAACAGACATCCTAATGTTACAACTAAGCAAAAGTATAAAAATAGAAAATGTACTTTTCAGGGTGGTTGCAATGGACATGCGAGGATACGGGGACTCTGATAAACCAACTAGATGTTCCGATTACCGTTTTGAACTGTTGGAAAAGGACATTTACGATTTCGTGAAGGCTTTGAACAGGGACAAATGCACTTTAGTTGCTCATGACTGGGGCGGCGCAATCTGCTGGAGTGTGGCTGCCAACTATCCCGAAATTGTTGAAAAATTAATTATTATGAATTGTCCCCACCCTACCGCTTTTGGCATAAAGATGAAAAGTTCTCTAACTCAATTTTTTAAGTCATGGTAATTATATGTCAATTATCTTTCGCCTTTCTACCAAGCTTTAAAAAATGACCTCCGAAATAATGACAAAATATTTCTAGTCCTAATCAAAAAATGAGGGTCGACATCTTTCAGTTTGCAAATTTTGTACTTTTACAGGTACATGTTCCTATTTCAACTTCCCTATCTGCCCGAATTGTTTTTCCACAATGAGGATCTCAGTTGCTTCCGCAGGATGTTTATGAATGCAGAGAAGAAATGTTCAGTGACTGACGAGGATTTGGAAGGCTACAAATATACATTTTCCAAAATAGGTGCTATTTCTTATCCTTACACCTTCCCTGTCTAAAAACATTTTTCTGTATTTCTTTGAAAAAGATGAAATACTTTTATATGAAATTATTTACAAAATATTTTGTCATGAAACAATTTTGACATGGAATTTTGTGTTTGGTTGTGTAGGCGCCTGGACACCTCCAATCAATTACTACCGTAATGCATTCAGTAGAGGTTCACTGATGACAGATAAAGCAATGCCCAAAATCAAAGCTCCAACGCTGGTTATTTGGGGAGAGAACGATCTGGCACTGGAAAAGGATTTAGCTGAACTGAGTAGAGAATTTGTAGAAAGAATTAAAATTGAATACATCCCCAATGCAAATCACTTTGTGCAACAAGACAAACCTGAAGAAGTGAATCAAATTATTGAATCTTTTATTAAATAAACCATACATTGTAAAACTCTTAACAAAAGTGTCACAAATATGATTCACGTGTTTCCACCTGTTAACAAACAACAAATGCTACACTCACAAAATATACGTTTCTTTTGACTTTGAGTTTTATTCATGGCAGTTGTAAAAAATCATCGTGCAATCTTTGCAAATGTTCTTCCTATTTTACAAAATGTGATATTACTGATCATATATTTTAATTTTGACATTATTCCAAGGTTCTATAGAACTTGTACAGTTTTAGTGGCAACGGTTGATGGTTGTACACCTTCAGTAAGTTATTTAAATAATCGATTCCGTCGTCGACTTTATTTCTTGTCCATTCAGGGTACGGAGGTTGAGGAAAAGATCGAAACGACTTTTTACGATGGAAAGACCCTTCCAGATGCTTCTGTAGTTAATTAAACTTCAATTAGATTTAAGAAAGAAAAAAACAAAAGGTTTTTATCTCGTAAGCAATATTCCACCTGTACACTACTCTACTCACAATTATACTTTCACGTTCATATGATTTTAGAAGTCCCTATAGTTTGACTTCGACTTTAAATAGAAATATTTATTTCATATTTCTCAATGAGGAACTTCACCCTGTAACCGAAACTCACCCAGAAATAAGTAATAACCCCAACATAGAGTGGGGTTTATATATCTTTCATTGCCCCTGCCCCTAATATGTAGGAACAGGTAAAAGTAAAATATGCAATACCAGGGTGATCTAGTTTAACACGCTTATATAGAATCCTAACTACACTGGGATGAGACAAACACTTTATCTTAAAAAATCCGGAAGTGTTTTGTGATGTTATTCCTGTACATGCACATACCAGACGCTAATTAGAATTTGTTAAGGATTAGAGAGTTGCCTGGGCATGGGCGCCTGTATGGGCACTGGGCGCGCCCATGCCCATGTGGGCATGGGCGCCCATGGGCGGAGGAAGAATATCCAT